>VZUI01025103.1:0-129209 GCA_013401135.1 Cettia cetti | reverse complement strand
TATTTATATTTATATTTATATTTATATTTATATTTATATTTATATTTATATTTATATTTATATTTATATTTATATTCATATTTATATTTATATTTATATTCATATTCATATTCATATTCATATTTATGCTGATGCTAAAGATGCACTAACTAAAGCCCAGATGTTTCAGCCATTGTATGTCCACACTCATTTCCGTACACAAATGCTCAATTCATTCACATGTATCAACATTTCCCACCAAACCAGAGGAAATTATGGCAGCCACAAGGTTCTTAAACCCATCATGGCTTATTCCATCTTCCATTTCTTGTTGCTGCAACCTCACTCCTTTTATTAGTGTTTGAAGCTGGGGGATTAACAGTGATGGTAATTGGTGTATGATCTCTCCCTGTCCTTATCTTGATCCACAAAGCTTTTAATTAACTTTTCTGTCTCCTGTCCAGCTGAGGATGGGAGTGACAGAGCAGCTTTGGTGGGCACCTAATATCCAGCAGGGTCAGCCTACCACACATGGTGTAAGAAAAAAGAAGAAAAAAGGAAACCAGTGCTTCTGTCTAAAGAAAAAGCAAACAGCAGCATTGTTCTAGAAATGAGTTTTATATTCTGCATGCCAGAAATTGCAAAGCTCAGGTCCTGCTATAAACCCTTAAGAAATTATATTTCCAGCAGCTTTCAGGATCAGGTTTTATAAAGGGTTATGTACTTCAGCCTCTTTAGGTACTTATAAAGCGTGTTTATGCAGAGTCTGTACATGACAGGGTTTTCAAGTAGCACAAACATATCCCTAAGCTTTTTTGATAGTCCCTCTTATCCTATCTCTAAGGGGAAAAAAGAGAAGGGTTTTACTCACGTCCTGATCTCTGATCTCACACAACAGTTCATAATCACTGGAGGATAGAACTGAGGGAAACAGTAGTTGGACTTGAAATACTTGGTTAAGGGCAAGAAAAGGAGTTCTCAGCCACAGTGCCTCTGGAGCAGACAGCTGATTTTAAGCCAGATCCCTCCTATGGGCTGATGGGGCAAGCCCAGATGTTCCTAAGCATTTTGGACTCGACTGACTCTAATTTCCCTTGCCCCAGGAGACTGGTTGTGTGGTCACTTAATCTATTGCTGTTATGCTAACAAACAAAATAAATAGTTAATTGTTTAATTCCCAGATCATTTCCGTGACACACAGAGCAAGCGGGGAAAGGTGGGGCAAGGACGAACAAGCAACCATGAGAAAGTAATAGCTACAAGTTTTCCACCAAAGAAATGCAGTGTCCAGCTCCACCAAATGCCTTGTTTGATGATAGAAAGCATCTGGCAGCAGTGCTGGTTTCAGCATGTCCCACTCTAATCATCGATTCATGCCGCCTGCTCGTGCCACCTTCATCCAATGTCTCCTACAGCAAAATGCTGCAAACCATTGGGCATGGCCAGGGTTTGGTCACGCTCTGTGTGCTGGCTCCACAACCCAAGGCCTGGAGAAATCCAGAGGGAGGCCTGACTGAGTGGCTAACAGGGGAGGATGAGGAGGGTGAGGAGCTGGAGAACAGCCAAATTCCAGGTTACCCAACACTGTTCCACGATGTCCCTGGAAAGAGACATGACCATGCTCAGAGTTCCAGGCCAGAGTCAATTAGAGATTTGACATGGAGGTGTTGTGCAGTTTGATGGTCTAAAGATTATTGGTGAAGCAATGTTTGCAGTGCAAGCTGATATTGCACTGACTGAGAAAACAACATCGTTTTGGACTAACACCATTCAGAGAGCTGAGAAAGGCTCTTATGGATTTGCAAACCTCACCTACATGCACACCCCTGCAGGGGTGGCTGACACAAAACCAGGGGCCTTCAGTTGTTATCTATGCCTAAAGGGTTAGGTAAGAAAGTTAAAGAAGCAACCACACACTGATAATATGCCAGAAATACTTCTCTCTTTACTGCAGCCATGAAGAGGGCATCACTGATGCATCACAAGTACACAGCTTCACACATCTCTGTACTAGCAGTACTCAGTCATCATCCTCTTCCTGTAAAGTTGCTGCTGATCAGACCTTCCTAGACAGATTTCAAACACTAAGAACAATCAAGGCTATCTGCAGTCTTACACTAAGAGGTTGGATCACCCCTGCCCCCGGCTGCCCTCCCCCTCCTTTCCAGGCTGACTCTTCAAGCACTAGCATAGAAAGAGGAAATTCCTGGAATTCCTTCATCAGCATTAGGGCTTGTTTTGCACAAATTTGGACAGAGGTTGCTCCTAAGGGGCCAACTCATGCTTTCACCCTCCTGCTGTTAGAAGTCCACTTTTATTTATTTTCCTTCCCTGCCAGCTTACCCGGCCTCCCTCGGTGAATGAAGTGCAGTAGTGTCGAGTACAGCGATGCTGACATCGCTGCTGGACTGGCAAGGTTTTAAATTACTCTCTCCCCTGGGAGGTGGAGGTTCTTTCCTTTTCTTCTTGGCAAAGAAGTTCTTGAAAGTCTGAAATTTGGATTTTTTCTTTCCTGCAATATGAAAAAAATGAAAAATTTTGAAAGTTGGTGGTATTGCTTAGCTTGGGTAATGCTATCTCTTAAATTCTGGAGGAAACTTCAAAGCTAGAGCAGGCCGTTCAGTTTCAGTCAAAGGAGTTTCAGTCAGCTCCTTTGTAAATAATTCAGTGCTGGAGTCCAGTGAAAGATGAAGCTTCAATTCTTACATTTGATTCCTATAAGGCAACACTGGCATTAAGATGACAATAGTGGTGCCTACCTACATTCCAGTCTATGCAAAAATATACGTTTTACAGAGAATGTATCTATCTACAACTGAACAGTGATCATACTTGGTATATTTTCAATTAAAAATGCTGTCAATGTGTTTAGCTATTTATGCTCTTTACTTAGTTTGGTTTAGTTCTGTTTACACTTTACTCGTTGCTCTAAGGAAGCAATACCTGAAGGACCTACAATGCTGGCAAAAAAAATTAAAACTGGAAAAAGAATTTATAAACTCTAAAACCAAAATATCTGTTTCCACATTAAACAACTGTCCAAAAACAAAATCAACAACTCCTCCAGGGACAAAGAAGCAAACTTTAATTCAAAACATCGTCTTGCAGGACACAAAAGCCCCAAGCATAGCAGCCCTAAGAACACAATTGGAAAACTGTTAATTCATTTTCAGATTTTCCATAGTCTAAATGAAAATACAAAAAGACCAAAAAAACCCCACCATGAAACACCACTGATTTTTTTTATTAATAATCTAAAATACTTCAACATTCTTATGTATATTTTCTTTCCGCACACAAGTACTGCATTTTGTCCCTGACCCTTACACTGAGGGGTCACTTTGAGTGGTTTGGGCCAAACTATTGTACTAAGACCCCTGTGATTGACTTAAATACATACTCAGAGCAATAACATCATTGCATATGTGAGCCAACTTCATTGTTCAATTAATACTTTACAGCAGTTGGCATAATACATGCCCACAGCTGGGGAGTTCTTTCATAAGCAATGCATTATTTCAACACAATTATTGTCTTCTCCCAGCAATGATTTAGTTGGTGATGCTCTGTCTCAACGTGTGCCCTGTACGTGTAGGGATCTCTGCCAACGGCTGTATTGGGGCTGAAATTGTGCCACCACACAGCTGCATCAGACAGTGGCCACTTTGAGAAATAAACAATGATACTGAGATCTACTCCCCCTGTCTCCTCCCTGCTCCCCAACCCAGTGCCAGCACCACGTGTCAGGACACACAAGGATGCTGCCACAGTGTCCGGCACAGCTTGGTGACATGGCTACCCCTGTGCAGAGCCACCAAAGACCTGTATGCTGCTGTCCAAGGGACCTGGGCTGTTTCTGAGACCAAAGTATCTTTCAAACCACGTAAAAGTGAACTCTCACTGGAGCCTCACTCATCTCAATAACAGTGGGAATTGTGGCTGCTCTTAGGGAGGGTTTATCAGTGGAAGGTCTTTTTATCTTCCACTGCTGCACATCAGGCAATAAGTGAATGAGACAGTCACAGAAAACATACAGGTTGTATTGCTGTGGCCCAGACAACACAGCTAATCCCAAGGGTTTGGGATTTGTTAAGACTCCCACGGGGCTCAATGAATTTCATGCTGCACCCACAGCAAGAACTGGCAAGAGAGAACGGGTCACACAGCAAGCACACAGAGCCTCTCAAGCAAAACAAGCAGGATAAATGTGCTTCAGAGTCTTTAGAAACACATCCTGACCATTCCTGTCTTTCATATCAGCAATTAGACAATGTGTATGATATTCTTCCAGGAAACTTGTCAAAGCTGATCTGGTTTATAGCAAAACAAGAGTTTAACAAGTTTAATGAAAGCAGTTCCCCAAAATTATTAATTCTGCAATGTCTGCTAACACAGTCAATGACTCAAAGAAGGAAATGGCAAACTTTGAGAGAGGCAAGGATCTCTGCAACTCAAAAGCTATCTAAATGAGAAACAGTGTACGCTGGTCACGTATACTGGTGAACTGCCAGTTGTACAGACAGAAAGCAAGCTGGATTCTAATGCAAGCATTACTGACGAGCTTAATTAGATGTGGGTATTTCCAGAGAACCAGGAGAGTGTTAAAAAAACCCCAAACACACACCAAAAAACCCATCACAAAATAACAAGTGATCCTGAGGATGCTTAAAAGAAACAGAGTTAAGTCTTTCCGCAAAAGCAAACATTGCCACGGTACTACGCCAAATACTTGTCAAGATCAGAAGTGGTGCTTACTTTAGAATGGAGGCTACAGAAAGGACCTCCAAACACTGCCAACGAGCAAACCCCAGCTGGCATGGGACAACACTTGTACCACTGTGCAACAGAGAGTATCTGATGCAGACACATCAGTTACTTCAGTGCCTCCTCTAGACTCTAATTTATTACTGATGTGCAGGGTATATCCCCTCCAGCAACAACTCCTCTTCAACCATGCTTTGCTCAGCCACAAACACTCAGTTACCTCAGATGAATGAGAATACAGTCAGTTTCCCTGCAGTTATAGAGACTGGCACTTACTTGCCATATTATTATGTTAAAAAAGATAAAATCACTACTAGACACATAGTGCTGGATGCAGATGAGAACTGTGGGACTGTTCTGTGTGAGAGCACTTAGCAAAAAAGACATAGTTCAGAAAGACAATGCTCTTGTTTGTTTCCTGCTGCGAACAGTTGTGATCTGGTTTTGAACACCACTATAAGGATGCCACCTTTAAGTTAAGGTGCCTACATCTCAGTGCACTGTGAAGCAGCCTAACATAACATTATATTGGTAGAATGCTCAATGATACTTGAACTAACAAAATACAAGAGAACCTTAATAATTAAAACCGGGGAAAAAAATCACTGCATAACGAAAATCCAAGCTCAAACAACTATGCCTCTTTCCCTTTCATCCACTGGTGACTTTTGAAATCCTAAGGTTGCCAACCTTCAGTTTTATGGCATTAAAAATAAAATACTAAATTTCTAGATTACTGACCTAAAAAGGAAAAGCTTTCCCAAAAATTAGTAGCTTATGCCATGTTTTAGCCAACTATAGCAGAAAAGAAGCAGGAATAAGCATTTTCCTTTCTCTGTAAAGTTTGTGTTTTCTGTATTTTTTACTGCATATGTACTGTCTATTCCATTGTGTCTCCTGTGCACAGAGAGAAATGACTTCTGCTCTTTGAATAGTTCTTCCCCATAACAAGATAAAAGGAAAGGATGCTTCTTCCAGTGCAAAAATTGAAACTACAAAAAAGCATAGGGAACACCTAATTTGGGAGGTCAATGATTGTATTTAAATTAAACCATTCATTTGGGGTTCTTCTATTGTCTCTGACTTTCTAGGGTGCAGCCAGGATGTACTTTCTATCTTTTTTTTCCCTCAAATCCAAGGACCAGATAGTTTCAACATTAAAAACACCTGAAAAAAAAAATCCCAACCCACACACAAGATTCTCAGAAAATGTCATTATTCTAGCTCCATAAAAAATACCAGATATTGGCAGACAGGCAATAAAATCACGGGATTCAGTACCACTAACATTGGGTGCTGACAGTTTTTAGAACAACAACCTGGTTCCTGCCACAAAGAGGGAGCATCATAAACTAGAAGCCTTGTGCTACGGACAATAAGGCAAACTTCAAGAAATCAGTCTAATCCACTGGACTGTGAAGGGTGGGGATTTCAGCCTCCTAGAGCCTTTACATCATGAGATAATGATGAAGAGGGAGAGTTGAGGCAATCCTCCATTACATCAGAAGTAAACAGAAGATTCTAAAATGGCTTTATCCAGCTCCAGCCAAGTGTCTCCTGAACTCCTTGGCAACAGTGCAGCAGCCTTTAACTATTCAAAATTTTGTTCATTTAGGGTCAGAAATATTCCTGGTGGATTTAGAGTCAGCACTTCAGATCATGAGCCATCTATTGCTTTTCCTATCTCCCAGGTCAGAATTTGACCTTTTTTCTGAATCATCTAGTGAACTGAGTACAAAACTTTCATGCATGGGCTTCACACAAGCTTACCAGTTTGTGAGGATAACACTAGACTGTATGATAAACTACATTATAAATCTAAGAAACCAGAGAGTGCTGAGCATCTATCATTACACTTTCTTCACCTCTATCCATCTGTCAAGCAAAGTTCAACTAACAGTCTCTTTCCCATTTGCTTATCTCTTCTAACAATATTTTGATAGTGGCAAATATATTTCTAAAGGATAAAGCTAGATGACCTTTGAAACACAAACATTTAAGATGATTGCAAAACATTTGCCAAAGAAAAGAGAGAAAAACTAAATGGTGTGACAGCCACTTCTCCAGAGATGCTTCAGACATGATGCTATTCCTCATATTCAAACTCGCAAAGGGGATTTCTTTAATGTAGACAAATCTCTGACACAAGTAAGATATTCTCCTTTCTTGACTATTATTCCATCTCTTCACACTGTTTGCATCAGACCACACCACCAGATTAAAGAATAAATAACAAACAGCTGCCTGTGGCCAGAAGCAGAGAAAGAAAGAGGCTGTGGGGGTACTTCCACAGCTTCCATAGACAGAGGCTTGTTAACAGGCTCAGCTCCCACCTCTGCAGGATATATCAATCCAGGCACAACAATCAGCCCTTCAAGCTCTAACATCATGCTTTTAAAATCCAAGTCAGAATAAAAAGGAATATACTCCAAATATCCTCCAACAGGATATGTCACCCCAGTATTGCACATGAAAACATCTTTTCCGTAGTACTTTCAGCTGACAAAAACACACAGAATTTTCTTTACGCTACAAAAGAAGCCCTCCAAAAACAAGACTGCAAAACAGGTCCCTACAGACCTGACTAATTGAAGAAAATAAATCTTCCAAATCAGCTATATCTTCTGAGAAAACTGCTTACCTGGGCACTCTTCGACTGTGTCTGAAGTTTCAGGTGACTGTGTGACCTCTGTGGGTCTCGTAGCCATTATATAGTCACTGAAACAGAGATGAAAGCATCAGTTAAATTTTAGTCCATCTCCCCAGCAGAATATGGTCCCCCCACCCAGCATCAAGAAAGAACATAGTTGTAGAATCCTTTCTACAACTACATGCCTGAATGGTTATCACAAAGATGCCTTGCACACTGTTTTGCACTTTGGCCACAGAACTTTTCGTTTTTCTGAGACACTTATTTCTCCAGCCACAGCTAACAATCCAGGCTAATCATTGCCAGCACCTCTCTTGTTAGGAGACCAGAATCAAAGCTTGTTTTCAGGAAGTATGTCATTACACTTGCTCAGCAAACACTGTAATGCTTCCCAGTCTTAGAATAATGAACCTTTGCTAGAGAGTGACAGCTCCACACTACTGAAACAAACACACGTAAGTGCTCAGCTGCCCAGGGTTCATGCATTACAGTGTCCTCACAGCAGGCACCAGTCTAGTCTGTCATCATTATTAAAACCAGTTAAGCATCAGCACTGAAACATCATTCCAGGCTATGCTACATTTGTGGAAACCAATAGATCAAATTAATTTTGGATCCAGTGCAATCAGCTTTTAACCACAAGCTCTGAAACCTTATCGCCAGCAGGGCTATTGATCAACCAAATTAGCTGATGGCATCATCTTCCTCCCTGATGAAAACAGAAGTTCAGCCTAGTTTTAAGATCATTCAGTGTTAACTGGCTCCACTTTGTATTTTCCAAATGGGTGTCTGTCACAGACAAAGGAATGAAGCAGCAGACCACATGAGTTACAGTACAAACGTCAAGCAACAATGGAAATGTGACAGTTTAGCAGGGCAGCTCATAAATACTGTCCTTTGTTATGGAAGACACCTCAGTGATATATAATTAGAAGTTCCCATATGCTGTCAGGACTCAAAGAGTAAAAAATCTTCACAACCAAATCCTGCTCCCTTTTCTGCAAAGATCACATCTAACAATTTGCCACTCTTTAGTTGTGGAACAATACAGCCAAGTCAAGTATCTCAATAGGAAACAAGACTATGATTCTGTACTAATCTGGTCAAGCACTAAAGTCTTCCACTTCTTCTGTATCACCCACATACTCCAAAATCTGTCATGCCCAAAAGCACTGGGACCTTTCTATGAGCCCACATCCTCAGTTAGCCTTAAAAGATAAGGTGCAAAAAATCAGAGGCAGAGGTGTCTGTCAGAGCAAAGAAAGGAGCAGCTTGTGGAGATAAAACAGGCTGGGCTCCTGTGAAAAAGGAAGCCACAAAATTAAGCATTCTCTGCACTGGCCACACAGACATGTGAACAGCGGGAGGAATCAGGGAGGTATGAAAGAGAAGCAAAGTGCTGTCAAACAGATCCCTTGGGAGCACTTGGCACAGGAGAGCGTTAATACAATGTAGTTCCAAATAATCTCACTTCAACTCATTTAAAACCAATGAAAAAGTCATTGCAACAACCGGGACTGATTACACCTTTCCTAATTGATATGCACTGAGGCTGCTCTTGAAACAATTGTCAGTCAATATTGTCAAGCAATAAAAAATAATTTCTAACTTTCCTCCCGGATGGTCATAACCATTTGACTTTTATCCTTTTTTCCTCTTGTCTCATCAATTATCTATGAAAATGTTTGCATTTCCTGCATACTTTATTTAAAGCAGTTATCAGTAGACTTTCTTATAGACTCTTTCTTTATATTTAAAGAAATTTGGATACAATTTTTCCTCTCAACTTTATACACCATGCATACTGTGTTAGATTTTTTTGAGGTAAAGGGAAATGTATTTGAAATCGAGAAAGCATTCAACAAATTTATAAGGACAAACTGACAAGTCTCCATACTTGAGTTTATTTTCACAGAATGTGAGTGGACCTGGCATTTGGCTCATCCAGACCTCTGACTTCTGCTTCACCCACTTTCAATTAAACCAAAGCAAGAGAAAACTGATGCTTTCAGATCCAGCTTTGTTTGATCAGTTCAACATTTATTTAACTCACTCAAGCATCTCAGCCGCTCACTCAGAATCCTTCCAGCCTTTGAAAGTATTTTGACTACAGTGTTTATTATAACTGCAATCATATTTCCAATTGGTATATCTTTCATACAAGCAGAACTACAACTGCAAAGCAGTTCAGCTCTGAGGCAATTTCTTCACAATCAGCTCCAGCATTAACTCAATTTTATAGCTGAGTTCTCTTGGGGACATGGAGCTCAAGTGTCAATTACAAGGGTGGCACCTTAGTATACCTCTACTTCTTTTTCCAGTGAACTGAACACCACAGATTTTCTCAAGCTTTGAGTTAGTTGAAGGAGAAAAATCCATATAATATATGATGCATATATTCCATCAGCAGAGTGGAGGTTCCATCATTAAAAATCTGACAACATATCTGGAGGAAAGTTAGCATTTAGATGGCATTTAGACTTCAAATTCTGGTGGCAGTGAGTTGTGTTTTACAGAGAACAGTTAACAAATACTCTGAGCAACAAACCCTAGCCTGGGGGTCAGTATAATGAAGAAAAAGAGGACAAAACCCCTTCAATACAAATACATGTGAGAGCAGGCATTAACTAATCGAACCTCAGATATTCACCACTTGCAGGCCTTAATAACAGCAGACAGACACAGTGTCAGGATGTATCAATACCATGTACATCCAGTTCAATCAGCTGTACTAACACCCTTTGAGCTCTCCCAGAGCATTACACCATTAGAGACAAAGTTTTAAATAAATACTCTATGCATATTGATTTTCAGTGATAAAAATATGAGGTTAAATGGCCTTTTAGAGCAGTATTTCTGCTACTCTTGAGATGCTACAGGACAGCTGGGAGAAGATGCTCACAGAGGGATGCAGGAAACTTCTCAGTGTGGGAGCAGGGACAAACATGGCCAGCCAAAATAGGAGTCACAGCTACGGTTGCTTCTCACTAATGGTGGAACAGTGGGCACATTTCCCCAGTCTAGAGCTTCCTAATATGTTCTTAATCCTGTTTTAAACAGTATTTACAAGCCCTGCATATGCACAGACCTCCTGTTGCAGAGGTACAGGGCACAAGATGTTGAATTTCTGCCACACCCCTCAAAAGCCAGACTCAGCCATGGCCAGTAAGTCCACTGCATCATTTCCTATGTAGGGCCATGGAAAAGACTGAAAGTTTACCAAAAGCACAGGGTTTGCCTCTCCCTGCACAGGGTGATGGGCTGGATTACCCCAACTGTGAATTAATTAATTACTTGCAAAGAGTGGCTTCCTACGCAGATGCAAACACAAAAATAATACTGACATTATTAGACCCTTTTTGCATTGCTAGAGTGTACTCTAAAGCAACTAAACTCCTTCAAAGTTGCAAGGTTTGCTTTACCCTCAAAACAGATAATGGATCTTAGCGGTCACCACTACCCTCACTTGGTTTAATGTTTTAGATCTAGGCTGTCTGCTATCCCATACAAAATTTCCATTGATAACCCTACTCTGTTGCCTTCACTTGGAGCTCTTCTACTCATTACAGGAACTAATGAGTCTGAAAAGGAAAAAGAAATCTCCGGGAACAGGAAAAATGTCCTTGTCTCCCCTTTACAAACTGAACCAACTGGACAAATACTTGGAGTACTCTATGGGAGGGCAGTGATAGGGCAAAAGAAATAAAGCTCCAGGATGATATTCTGACCATTTGCTTTGCCGAGCTGAACACAAAACTTAATATGTGCATGGGGGGGTAGAGGGGTGGGAGAATGCTAAATGAATATAAGACAATTCCCTTTCACTGCTTGGCTTGTGTATTTAAGGACTCCTGGGATGTCAGCATTGTACAGGACTCAAATTTCCTGCATTCAACAAAGGTCCAAGACAAACGCTTTCTGGTCAGCCTCAGAAAAGGGGCACAGCCTCCTTGCTGTCTCTCCAGTGGAGCAGAAGACTTGGAAACTGCACAGCAAGCAGCCTCCCACTCCACCTTTAGTGTTTCTTCAGCTTCAGTCCTATGGCTCTGCACAAACATTCCAGAAGGCCTTATGACAGAGAGATCAAAGGAGGTGCTGAACCCTGGAGAGCTTCTTTCTTATCAAATAAATGCTTGAGGAAATAAATACTCAAGAATGCGAGGCACTGCATTCAGTTAGCATCTTCATAGCCTATAGAAGACAGACAGTGGCAAGCAGCCAAGAGAAAGAGGTGAAATTTTTGCCTGGAGCTTTTAAAGACCAATTTCCTCCATGCTACAAAAATTATTTGAAATCAAGCTTACACTCCAGATTTCAGGACACACTTTTCACATCAAGACGCATCTGCACAGGAAAATGGATCTTGTGGACCTCATCTGGTCCTCCATGCCACCACCCTGCAGGCTGCCTCCCCCAGAACACACTTCAAGATACTGCCGGACCTCAGAGAAAGCCCTCTATTTCTTCTGAACACCACAGTTAAAAGAAACACAGAATGAAGGATGGTTTCATGTTCAGACTACATTCTGTAGCAAAAGGTGACTGAGAGGATAAATTTTCTTCTCTCTTATTAAAGCACATTAGAGGCCTTCGTTCTGACAAAAAGTGGTTGACGGCCTTCCTCTCTGGGAACCCAACAAGCTATCAATGAACTCATTAATCCAATGACAGCTAAGTGAAGTAAAGTCTACCCTCTGCAGCTCCACAGAACAGGATTTCAGAGTCAATCATATAGCAATAGCACAGTCAGCAAGATTTCTATCCAATTTTCACATCCCTTGAGCATATCAGAAACTCAGCAACCAAAGCTCCCTTTGCTCTCCCTGAAATGAGTGACCTGCACATCAAGGCACACGGTCACAGAATGAGCTGAACAGTGTGGGATTCCACAAACAGCTTTGTTGAAACAGGGTACAAGCCAACATGACAGGGGGAACCAGGACCTGACCTTGTACAGCTGATCCTAGTGTGCTCTTCTACAATGTAGTGTTTCTAGGATGAAATTCCCAGGGTTTTTTTGCCAGCCCCTAGCTGGTATCTCCCATGGGATCCCTCACATGACTGTTTTATGTAGGTATAAAAGAATAGCACAAACAGCAGTTTACACCAGGATTCTTGCTACTTTCTTCACTGGTAACAGTGAGGGGAGGAGTTTATAAAGTTAAGTAATATTGATCTTATAATTTTCACTGAAGGAGGGATAGCTAAAGAAAGTTTAAGGTCCTTTTCCAAGGATCACAAATGACAAATACAGCAGTAGTACACACCAGGAAGTCTGGATAAGCATCTAGATAATATTTAATATCAATAAAACATTCTCCCAGAATCAAGCAGAGGGTCATAACTCCCCATAGCTGCAGACAGCATTCAGCTCCTAACCTTGACAAGACATCCAGAACAAACAACCATCCACACGGAGAGATCTGTTCAAAGCTCTCTCACTTTGCATTCAGACAATGCCCCCGACCCCCTCTGTCCCCACACCTTGGCTCCTCTGTGAAGACTCCTCAGAAGACAGGTCCCAATGAGCTGAACTCTTGTTAGCTACAATCTGCTTTGAGAAGCCTCTGCCTGACAGTGATTCTGAAGGATTTCTGCTGTTCAGCAGTGCCTGAAGCATTATGTCCTGCCCTCCTAGTGAGTGTGTGTGTAACACTAATGGAAAGCAGCTGGTGGGCTGAAACCGACTTTAAAAAAAAAAAAAGTAAGAGGAGGAAATGCCTTTCATACAGTCACACAGACTCATTCTGTAATTGTGTGAGAAGGCAAGAGGATAAGAAGGGGGAAGGGTAAATGGGAAAAATTCATAAGCACTCTGTTACCAGTCCAGAAACTGAGAGAGTCAATGCCTTCCTCCCCGGCACTGCTGCCCCATCCCCCAGACTCCCTCCCTCCCTGCACTCCTGCCATTTGTTGATTTAGCAGGAGACAGCTGTGTGCCTGTGTGTGGGGACTGGACTGTAGCACAGACCTTAAACCTGAGGCAGGTACCAGCAGCTGGGCAGCTGTAGGTTTGTACTCAGCTTGGGAGGCCAAACTGAAGCCCCAGCTACCAGAGCTTTGCAACTTGGCACCCACACCAGACAGATTAACTTGGTTTGGTGCCACTTCAAGCTGTCCTCATGCACCTAATTACTCTGCTGTGCTCATTAGGATGATCTTGGATAGCTGCTGTCTGTGCAAGATCTCTGCTGCAAATTTGTGTCAGCTCAGACAATAGAGCAAACATTCATCTATCAGCCAAAAGCCAAGAAAAATGGTTCTTGATAACCCATCCCCAATAATAATTTATCACAGAGATTTTACAGTGCATTTGCAGGTCAGTACCAATCAGGAGAAATGTGACAGAAATTGGCCTAAATCAAGACTGGCAAAGACAGTCATATCTAAGCCACAGCAAGATTTTGGCCCCAGGTTGTCTCCATTTTAAAGGAATGGACATTAAATTACCCAGTTAAATTCCACCATTTGGCATTAGCATAGGAGTAAGCTTTTCCCATGTAGTGACTCTTTTTCTTTACACTAACACACTGGGGAAATTTCAGAAACGGCTGGAATGAGGCTCTTCTCCCTCTCTTCCTAAAAAGAAGAAAAAGAATAGCAAAGTCTTCCAGCAACCACACTAAAGGAACCAGTTGCCAACAGTAGGAGACACTCTCAGATCCACTTGACATGGATACATTTGAAGTAGCTGTGGAGGAGGAGGAGGAACATGCATTTAAAAATCAACAGGGATATAACTAAAGGCAGCCTTTGCCAGTTAGGGAGCTACTCCCAGTGTGCATTACTGCCTTTGTAAATAGTTTCAAGGCAAAGCAACAGGAAATGTCAAGCCTCTATCACTGAACAGCAGACATGCCTCATGCCAGCAGAGTCAAGATGTCAGAGAGTCAAGTAAGGGAATAAAAGTCAAGCTTACTGTCTCTGCCTCTCCAAGTCGCAAATTCAACAAGTAAATGTAATCTTCTACCCCAGATCTGGCAGTGGGCATATTTAGCCACTCTTTTCTAGCTTGTGTATGTGTTTTTTACCGCCTCTCCAAATTCCTAATTATTTTGTTTCGCCTGGAGCCTTCAAGCATGAAGTTAGATGACTGGGACCTGACCTGTGGTATGCAGAGCCCTGGAGTCTATGGGCTGCTTTGTAGGGATCAGCAAAAGATGGCAAAGGAAAGAGGTCTGCCATCAGCTGGCTTCAACCTGCTCTACAGGGGCTTGAAAGACTGTGAGCCTGAAAAAACTTCATGGAAATTGCCAATATCTGCAGACTCTGAAGGTCACAAGTATTAGTTTAGACAGCAAAATCAGACAGAGCTTGTCTTTTATACATATTCCAGCAGATGGAGACTATTGGGCTGGGACTTGGGTAAATTCACTGGTTTTCCTGGCTCTATCATTGAATAGCAGGGCAAAATACCCAATTTCTAAATAAAGTAATTTATCACTCAGCCATGAGCTTCTTTACCTGTGGAATCACAGCAGTCACACTGAACTCGTGGAAAGCTCAAGGAGCATTATGGAAGAGTTAAGTACCACGTCTGCTGCAGGAACCTAGCACGCTGGAACCCTATGGACTGTCAGAAGAGCTAGAACCACACAGAAGGTAAACAACAAAAAACCCCATTACTCTCACAAAAGTATTCTGCATACCTGCCATGCCCCCATATTTGAGTCACAGTGTTATTCTCAGAAACCGGGAAGAATCATTACATATTGGGCCTGAAAGAAAAGAGTCTGGAGGCATTTTTACCAAACTAAGCTGTCTGACTATTGCAGGAAAAACAAGGCTGAAACAACAGAGAACTGAACACCAGAACTGAAACATGGAACTTTAGGCTATATCTAAAGCTTTCTCTTTTTTAAAGGTTTTTCCAAAATAGTCACTTAACTCTCAATTTTTGGTTAAAGAGCAGCTTTGGGATGGGAAAATAATAATAATAATAAAACTTCAGATAATAGGAAACTTCTCAGGACAAGAGATAATAAAGACATTTAATGGCCAAGAATTCAAAATGCACTAAAAAAAAACGGTGGGGGGAGGCAAACAGAAAATTCTGGGACAAACTGTTACAAATTTTCACTCTGAAGATCAAAATGCTATAAAACCAGTCAGCCATCTTTTGGCTATAAAGAACCAAATAAAACGCAGGCTTTGTGGTCTCAGAAGCTGCCTTTGGCAGGAAGCTCAGGAAATCTCTCTTCATGTGAAGTCCCATAACCTATTTGTCAGTATCTACTGCCTGTACACACAACAAATGAAAACAAGGCCAGCTCCTTCCTATGTTGAAACACACTGTGTCTGGCTGGCTAACCCCGAGTTCCCACTGCCTGTGGGCATTTCTGCAATTTAGAGCCCATTTTGACTCCTGATCAAGGAAGGCCAGAGGCAGCCTCTGTGCTTGCAGAGGGGCTGTTCTGCAGCTGTGTGCGAAGTTTGATGGTTTCCCTCCCTTCTTCTATTCTAAAGAAAACCTCCTGCCACCCGTGCTCTGCTCTCCCAACAGCTCTCTCTAGAGCCTCGAGTTTTAGGCAGCTCCTGCAGTACACCTGGTCTTGAAGCATGTGGGGAGCTCTTGGATCCCAGGGAGATCATCCATGTTCTCAAAGCAGTTCCTGAGCCTTTTCTGTCCCAAGGGCAACTACTGACCTTTTGCTCTAGTACGAGCAACTACTAAAAAGGGATCCTACTTCTCTAGGATTCCAGACACAAAAACATCTCTAAAACAGGATCATCTAAAATAAGATTATCTGAACTAATGCTGTTTTGCACCAATGGAGTATCAAGCTGAATTCTACTGTATTTTAAGGCAGTGGTAGAGTAGCATTGGGGAGCACAAACAGTATATGACAACAGAAAAACCCAGGAGTGTGACACCAAAGACAACAGGAACTGCAAGATGGGATTGTGACTAGCAGGCACATAGAAAATCAGATGGGGACAGATACTCTGTAAGATCTCCACAGGCCAAGGCTGCAAGAAAGGAAGCAATAAGATAATTTGCATCTTCTTAATTTAAGCTTCTGAAACATTCTTTTCTCTAAACTGAAATGATGGAAAGCAGTTTGACTGCTAGAGTGAACCAGCAAACAATTTTTCACACCTCTGTCAGGTCTGTATTTTCCTATATACATAGTTAGCTTGATGGTTAACACTATGTGTCCATCCTAATTCTGAGAGAAACCATTCAAATACATCTAATTTGCACCAGAACTACTGTGTGGATCACAAGTGCCTTATTAGATAAGTGATACATGGAAACCCCAGCAGAAGGGCACATTTACATATTTCTGAGAATGTATAAGCATAAATGAACTAATCATGAATACAAGTCAAACATTCTGTTCACTAATTAACATCAGATCCTTGAATCTCAGAGGCCAAAAGGAACAACCACCACAAAATTTTGAAGCTGGAATGCCACCTTCGCTCTGGATGGATGGTTAGAAAGCAAGATGGGGAAGCTTTATCTGCACAGCCAAGTTTCCCTGCTCTGACTGAGAGTGCTATAATTCCCCCTAAAAGCACCCTGGTCTGGGCTGAGGCAGAGTTAATTTTCATCATAGCAGCTGGTATAGAGCTGTGGTTTGGATTTGTGCTTGAAAAAGTGTTGATAACCCAGAGACGCTTCCTTTATCACTTAGCAGGTCTTACCCAGAACCTTTTCTGTTCCTCATCCCACCCACCAGTGAGGAGGCTGGGGGTGAATGAGGAGCTAGGAGGGGACACAGCTGATCCCAACTGACCCAAGGGATATCCCAGACCATATGACCTCATGCTCAGCATATAAATCTGGAGGAGAAGAAAGAAGAGGGAACGTCTGGAGGGGTGGTGTTTGTCTTCCTGTCACCATTACATGTGATGGCGCCCTGCTGTTCTGGGAATGCTAAACACCTGCCTGCCCTGGGAAAATGGGGAATAAATTCCTTGTTTTGCTTTGCTTGTGTGTATGACCTTTGCTTTACCTATTAAATTGTCTTGATTTCAACCCACGAGTTTTCTCACATTTATCCTGGTACTGTCTCCAGTCCCACCAGGAGAAAGTGACTGAGTGGCTGCTGTAGGGGTTGATTGCTGGGGTTAAAGTACAACAATCACAAAGATACCAACATGCTATATCATAGAGATAGGATACAATAGAGCACAGAATGTCTTGGCACCTGAGCACTTACCCAAATGCAGCAGCACACACGGCTAAAACAATACAGCTAAAGAAAGGAATAATGATGTGTGTGTGAAAAGGTCACGCCTTTTCACACACGTGTTGGAAACCTTGGGCGGTTGGCACAACCTTGACTATTGGCACAGTGATGAGCAGTTACAGCTCAGCATCTGCAAGCAAAATCAGACAGGATATCAACTGACTGGGTTTTTTTTCTTTGTTTATACAGCAACTCCTGCAATGGAGAGGGAGGCCACCTGTTAACTTGAAAGTCATTATGAATAAAATAACAAGATAAGCAAAATAAAATAAGAGAGTTTTCAGTTAGTATTTGCTGTATTCAAAATAATATTTAAAACTACTTAATCCATAATAGTTTTACCAACCTTGATTTTATAACAGATGTAATGCAGAACTGCAAGCTTGAATCACATTAGTGTAGAACACCTTTTGTTCACCTGTTTTCTTACAGAAGGAGAAATCTGTGGGTGGAAGGGAATCAACCTTGGAATTACCTTGAAGGTTTTTTTTTTTGTTTTTTTTTTTTTCCTGTTTCCCCATGGACAGACTTATCTCAGATTTTTCCCAAATCTGGCTGGTAATCAGCTCTAGCTGCCCTACACCAGCTCAGGTAGGTTATCTACTGGAAATACAGTTTGAACCCACTGCATTTTTATCCTATATATCATCAGATTTCAGCTTTTACATCCAATTCTAGGCCTTCACACATCACAGCAGATGCGAAAGCCTAAAACTTTGTAGACCTCTGCACAAGGAGGAAATGACAAATTGATCTCTCCAGTTGGCTCTAGGGGTACAAAGCTAGACACTCGGAGCAGCAGAACTTTCTGTCTAAGAAGGGGACACAAGGAAAAATTATGACAAGATGTTTTCATGGCTCAGTCTGGCAAAATAATGTAGACAAAAAAAAACCTGACTGTCAAATGATGCAGAAGAGTGAGACTCACATTCAGCAGATTGTCCCAACTCAAGCTTCTGCTCCACTGCAAGTGTTATAGGACAGGCAACATTAGAGGTCAATTTGACAGCATATCTGCCAAATACTCAGAACCTGAGTGATAGCAAAAGGGCTGTTCTGCTGAAACCAAATAAACAGGCCTGCTTGGAATTCCTCTGCCTACAGCCAGCAAACACACTGTACCACTGTGGCTGCTAAAACAAACACCATCCAGAGAGAAGCATGAACAGAATGAGGAGATGGGAGTGACTCACTGTTGTATTAAGCCAGAGCTGAACTTCTTGCGCAAAGATGAGTCAAACAGAATGAATCACAAAGAGAAATAGTTGATTTTTTTGTTAATAATATAGCACCATTGTACTATCAGTGTCCAGCTGCCTGCAGTGCCATGGCTCTGACACCTCCTAACTGCTTTTGTTCACCCTCTCTGCTATTTGTGAGTAAGAGAATAGGACTTAAGCCTCTATATATTTAATACTGGGCAGAGCACTGAATGACTCCTGTGGGCTGAAGACAAAATGCTCACAAATGTCCAAACACTGTATAATTGCCAAATACAGGAACGTGCTCATAGGTTGTGTGCTGAAAGATTCCTCCAAGAGACTCACAAACCTGAGGAGTCTTTTCACTTCAGCTCACACTCTCTGATGGGGCAGCTCTCCAGTTTCCATAGAAGCTGTTTCGTGAAACTCATCCAAGGATTGTGTCTGCACAGGTGAACTTGCTTTGCTGGGTAGAAACCACCTATCATACTCAGATACATTCATCTCCAAATCCCCCAACACTGAAAAGCTGTTAAGGAGTGATTCTTGCCCTTGTGAAATAATATGCTAAAGCGATGTACATTACAAAGACACATAAACAGACATATTTCAGATATTTCAGAATACCAAAGTGTTTACGGGAAGCATTTCACCTCTCCTGAATTCATCAGCCACACAGACAGATCCCAGATCACCACAGGGGCAGTGACTCTGCCACAGGTCCCAGGAAGCCTGTACTGATTCCAAAGCTGCACAGCTGCCAGCTGACCCCAAGGACCACGGCAGAGCCAAGGCAATGATGGAGTCCACAGGCAGGGATGGCCAGGGAACTCAGTGTCTCACTTTAAACAGTACTGGAGTCTTGGAGAGATGCTTCATGTCTAAAGCCATGCCAAGGAGCAAAGCATCACTCCCTGCAGTCAGTCAGCAACGCAGCTCCTCAGCCCCCGTGGCAATTACACGCCTCCAGAAAGGGAGAGAGGCCACAGGAGAGAATGAGCTGCTGACAGAGAAGAACCAACAGGCTCACACTGCCCTGGCTGCCACGTGCCAAGCTGCTACTCCAGTAGCACTTGGTGGAGCTTTAAACCCCTTCCAATCCACTTGTCACCGTCCAAGCTAGAACAGCAGCTGCTTGCTGTGGATGTAGAGCCAAAGGCTCAAAGGACCACACAAACATGTAAAAGTTGTAAAAAGTGTAACTAGCCTCAAGAACAAAGGGATTTTTGGGATTTCCACCAGCCCCTATGAGCCCCTTCAACAAGAAGGCTAGGGTGGAGGTGCAGGGGCAGTGAACAGACAGCTTATCCATCAGGTGGAGCACTCTGTACCATCTTTGGAACAAGAACAGCAATCACTACAATCTTTTTCTGACACTTATCTGAACAGGCAGTAACAAAAATTACAGCAATAGCACCTAACTCAGAAAACATATTTTACTCAATTTCACGGTCATAACATCATTTTAGATTAGAAATTGCTTTCATCTCAAACAATCTAGAAATATATTGAAAATTCTACTGATGCATTCCTTGACCAACTTGCTTTACCCAAATGCTGAACTTCTTTGCAGGATAAAAGTGCACATCAGCATTTTTTGACTATTATGGAATATAGGAGAAGAACACAATACCCCACTGCAAGTGCAAAGCTTGGCAAAGCAGAAGACATTCAAGCTGAAATGTCCATAATTCTGGGATTGTTTGTGAAAGGCACCATGAAATCCTAAGTGACCACATTAAATACAGTTAAATACATTTTCTTATAGTCTGCTAGAGAAACCAGTCTGAGCTGGCAGATAAAGCCTTCAGCCAAATATTTTATATAGCATCTAACATACTATATTTGTCTTTGGAAATTGGCAGTTTGCATTGGCCATCAGTGAACCTTACTATTCAAGCAACCACATTTTCAGCTCATAACAACATACTTGGCTAGTCCCAAAAACTGAGGAGCATATGAAAAGATTCCTCCACAGGCTTTAGGAAACTTTATCATATCTGTTCAGGTATAGTATTATTTTTTTTTTTTTCCCAGCACCATGCTTGGAGCAAGAAAAAAACAGAATTTAGCAGAACAATTCAAGATTACTCAGGTTATATATGCTGGTTAAAGAGAAATATAGAAGTAATCCAGAAGTTTTATTTCAGCAAATAGCAGCCAGGATTGAGCTTGTGATGAAGAATTACCCAAATTACGCTTTGAGTTTTTTCCTTCGTTTTGTAAGAGGACATTAACAAAGCACATGGACAAGATTATGTGTACAAAGATCAAATTCAGCCATACATCATTACAATGTATCAAGGCAGAACCTTTGCTTCCTCTTATAAAATGTGAGGGAGTGGGATAAATGTGACAGCAGCACAGGAGAGCACTACCTAAAGCAGCTTTTAAAACAGTCCAGGTGCTCTAGCTGGACTCAGCAGCTGAAAGCCCTGGAGGAAACCCTTCCCCAAAGTCCATGGCAGCTTTCTTTGCAGGTAGTGAGCTCTAAGTCACTTTGGCCAAATTCCTACTGGTACCCAAGCCAATTGCTTAAAGCATAAAAGTCATTTCATTCCAAAAGAGCTTTCATTCAGAAAGCAAACTAACTGCTACCTCAAATGACCATGCCAGAATTTGGGGAAGTTGATCCAATGACACATTTTTCCCGAAAGACGAATACTTCAGGCTTAACTCCAAACAAATTTCATTGAAAATTAATCTCAGGCTAAAAACATTACTATTATTGCAACCGGTGTCTTGAACTCAATTTAATTTGGCCAATAACCACAACCAAATCAGCATAGAAAATTTGTGAAGACTGCAAAGGGTTAGTAGTTGCATTAATTCACCTGGAAACTCATCACAGGGCTGAAATAACAGGCTGAGAAATACAACCTATGGATATGTATCAGGTGTAGAGACCTAACTGAAGAATATCAAGAAAGAAGAATCTGTTGAAGTAAAAAAAACCCTGTTCCTCGTAAGTCAGATGGAGATTGACCAGGAAAGAAGAGATGGTTTACCACATGTAAAAAAACTTAATCAGTCCAGCCTTTATAGCCTCTGTCTGAATTTCAATTTTTGTTTTAAGTGCATTAGATTCTGAAGGATTTGGGGGCAGAAATCAAACAATGTAAATTTACTACTCAATCCAAGTGCCAATCTACCTATCTTACCAGGACTCACTCACAGCCCTTTTGCTAATTCTGATGGCACACTCTTCCTTTATCTAAAGCAAACTTCTCTGCCAAATATTAATTCCCTGTTACAAATTTCAAAGGAGGAAAGAAGTCAATATGGGATGGAAATGCTAACTGAAATCCAGTATGAGTGGTGTGCCTTTGAAAATGCCCATTTCTGCCAGAGTGATGTGAGACAAACTGCTGGAGTGAGGGATACAACCTTTGGGAGAAGGAAAAAGACTCAGTTGCCAGCTCCACTTTTGAACTGTTTTCTTCCCTCTGCTATCCAGGACTTACCCACACATTTAACTATCAGCATTCACATCTTAAGCCTCAAGACACAATTTCACCTGCTTTCCACTGTGCATGCTCCCTGTCTGTAATCTCTCACCAGGTGCTAGAATAGAGCCCTCTGCAGTCTGCTGGTCAAACCACTCCTCAGGTTTGGCAGCAGGAAATCTTGTTCCATTCCTCAGCAGGGAGAATGTCAAAACAGAATGCATTTTCATAGTGGTTTAAAGCACAAATACTAACATGGATTCTCTCACTCTCTTTTCCCTTGATAGTCTACTCCAACAGAACATGCCAGTGAAGCAATAAAAAAATAATTCTTTTAAATACAACCAAATCTCTCAACAGGGAGCAATTACAGAGGCAAATCTTAGATTGCTTGTAGAAAAACTGAGCTCATCATCTTCTTAAAGAGCATTTACTGCCAGTATTCCAGCAGAACATTTTTTAAAAGCCAGTGTGTATTTCTGTATTTCTCCTTTTTATGTGTTAATATAAATACAATATAGCCCGTCACTAACGAAGAGGGCATATTCCCTCTTGTTACAATTAAACAGGAAAAGATTCTCAATTCCTTTTTCAGTATTTCATGTTTATACCTCTGAAGGAGAAAAAAACCATGACCAATTTTCACCAAACTACTATTTCAGCCAGGAGTTATTTTTTGCATTTTCGTGCTCAGGCTGATGCTTCAGACCTAAGGCATAACCACGTTGTTCAACGCTGCAGCTGCAATACAACAAAGACAGAATTTCAAGGTACCCACTAGTCTCAGCTCCCTTTGGAAAGGTGGAGGGTAGGGCTCAGCATGGCACTTACTTTTTACTTTTCAGGCACCCGTAGAACCCAGCCATGGTGCTTCCCGGGAGGCGTGTGTGCATTTAATTCATCCCAGTGTATGGATGCCAGCACAGGGATTCTGTCCCCGTGCAGCGCTCCCCGCTCGCCACATGCGCGCACGGGAACCCCAGCGTGCCGCGGCAATTCCCGGCAGATAAAGTTCCTGATCTGAGGCACTCAGACTCTGCTGAACTCGGTCCAAGGAGGGCTGTGCCTGCTCCATAAATGGTTATGAATTGTTAACTCCCCCTTTCCCTGTCTCCTTCCAGCTATTGGTACGCTCAGCATCCGAAGTGTAAAATACCATCTGGCATTTGATTCCGTCTCCCTATGGGACTAATGAGAGGCTTGGTTGTAATTAGGATGTCAAGAAGCCCTGAGGAGATTAATTGTTATTGTTATTTTTTAGACAGAGGAAAGCTACAGAAAATACTTGCACACACACACATCTTTGAAATAACGACTAAGAACTGTAGTTATTCTCCACCAAAAAAGGGTGCACAGGATCTTTCAGAACCGGCATTATCCCAATTCACTGTAAATCACAATCTATTCTAACAAGCTATTCTGTGCATTAACGGGAAAAAAAAAAACAAACCCCCCCCAAAAAAAAAAAAAAAAAAACAACCCCCCCCCCCAAAAAAAAAACAAACCAAAAAAACCCACCACCAACTGCATCCCTGCAATATTGCAAGGTCAGGCAAAAAGCTCTAGAGTTTAAATTAGCCAGCACACCCATATGACAGAATTAACTGCCTGGTGATGACCTCTGACAATACACTAACGATTGCTACTCACTATCACAACTAGGGAGGCACTCACTGCATGTAGAAACAGGTAAATGCTGGGTGACATAAACCTCAACGAGCCTCATTCACAGGGGTGACCCAAGTCTTGGGAACAACACAGCTGTACACATTTCTGGCATTACATTGCACTAAATTCATATGGAAATGAATTTATATCATGTCTATCAATGGCCTCAGTTGAGATAAAAGCAGAGAGGAGGCAAGATATTGCTTGTGCTGCCTGCACACAGGGAGGGAGCAGCAGCAGCCAGTGCCACAGTGTGAGCCTGCTCCTGGAGTCGCATGGCTTGCTAAAAATATCAGCTCCTGATTAAATATTGCACAGATATTTAAAAGTAGGAGGTTCATAACTCTCATAATAGCAAGGCAAAGATTTACAGTCATTCCAGAAGATCAGAAGAAAACCACATTTATTTGTATTTCTCAACTGGTACATAATGTTTGAATACTTGGGTCTGGCAAGCAATTAGGAGGGAGTATTATCAAGTGTTTTTATATAAGTTTCTTAAAGATATTTATATAGAAACGCCAGATCTATAGTGGAGAAGTCCTTTTTGAATACTTGGAAAAAATACTTTATTTTAATACCTTTCTGATAAGAAACACATGTAGTTTGAGAAATAGACCTCTGGTGAGGAGTTCCATAAGTGGCTCAGCTGCAGCAGTTTTCTAGCAGTGCATTTGACATCTGCGAATGGACAACTCAATTTCTCAATTTTCTATAATGGCCCCTACACAAAGGAAAGCTCTCACACAAGTAATAGATGACAACAAGTGCAAGGGCCATCACAAACACAAAACAAATCATACTCTAACCTAGTTTCCCACTTAGCTGGAAAGCAAAAACCTCTACAAGCAGCCAACTTCAATGCCATCCACAGACTGCATTTGCATTTGCAGATCAAAGCTGATCTCAAGCAGATAGAGTAAATTTCCTGTCTCTTGGGAAAAGACAAAGCAGTAAAAATACAGTAGCACTAGTTGAAGTTTTACCCAAACGAGTTTCACTGTTGGGAATTGCTGCACTTGTCACGATGACTTCACACTGAACTCTTAATCCCAGCAGAAAAAGGATCACTAGAGAGCATTAATCTCCATCCATCAGATAAAGCCCACAGGAAAAAAAAAAAAGCAAAATCAAGGCTTCAGTTATTGGGTAACCACCCCCAGGAAGGAATTCCTGGAGATTACTGGAGAAACCTTCTGACTGGCTTAATGCACAAAACCTTGGATGTAGGACTGCATCTGAAATCTGCCTCACATTTTGTTCAGAAAAATGCTGACATCTGAAACATTTATACTACAGTAAGAAATGAAGGAGACCTCATGAGAAATTCACATTTATGTTTAAAATCAAGAAAGATCAAATGGCCTTCTAGTGGGATGGCACAGTCCCTAAAGCTAGTGGAAGGGTGTAGTCCTGACAACTTTGGAAGAATTTAATCACTCTAACTGGAGTAGAACACAGCCTGGAAGTTTCAAAAAAATCAGTGGTTTTGCTAATATAAAGCTTATTTTCTGTTTCCAATCCACTTCAGATGGCTTGCCTTCAGAATATGCTTCCTTTCAATATTGTTTTTTTCTCTCATGCATTTTTGTCTGGAAGTTACTTACCTGAACATGCAAAACTTCATCAGTTGGCTTCCATTTAGGTCAAACATAGTCCTGTTCTCAGCAACTAGCAGCTTGGCAGCACACATTGCACCATCTCAAAACCCTCTTACTTTCCAAGGAGCACTAGTAAACAGTCATTAAAAATAATTATCCCACCTCAGGATTTAATATTTTTTGATTCTCTATCTTCATATCACCCTCCAAGGCATTTCATGCTAGATTTATTATTCACTGCTCTGCTTCTTTATCACTAGCACAGTCTCAAATGGCTACACACTGAGCATTTTGGGTACAGCCCTGAAATCTTAGATGTTGACAAACATCATGGCTCTATGTCCACAGAAAAATCAGTGCAAGCAAGCAGGTATGAGCTGTACCTGCTCTGACAGCCAGACATTGCTGTGTTGACATTTGCTCCTTACTTGTCAAGCGCTAAAGTGAATGGGTTGCTCTGCTGCCAGTTAATTAATTGAAGATGTTTTCAGCTGGGAGATAGACTAACACCAAATAACCATGGACTTTGGCAAAGTAAAAATGGTTCTTCAAAGATAGGGAAGACAGCAAGTTTGAACACCTGGAATTTCAATCAGATCTGGCTTTCCTCTAAAGTTTGTGGCTTGGCTTGATTGAAATAGCCCAGTCTAGGCCTCCTTTCATTTGAAAATCATGGCTTTCTTCAAACTCACTGTCATGGCTTTCCCTCAACAGCCCAGCATTACACCAGCCCCCTGCACATCCAAGTCCTCCTCACTTCTCCTGCAGGGAGATCAAGAAGTCCCGGGGCAACCTGCCCTCCCACAATGGTACCAGCAGCAAGCTCTCAGCACCTAGTAAACTTCCCAACAAGTTTCTTAATTTCTCCAAAGGGAACAAGGGAGGCAAGACTGAGCAAGGTCCAGCCACCCAAGCATTAAGAATCCTTGCACCAAAATACAGCTCCTAAAACTATCAAGCTATTTGTTTCACATGCACTGTCACTTGAGTCATTGCGAAAAGGCCTCTTCAACTTAAGTAACCAACAGTAACTACTAATCCAATGGAGGAAACTCAAACACACATACATTACAAATACCCAGGGTACATGTCAACAGCCTGAGAGCAGAGGTGTTAGGAGCTACACACACAACCAGCAATCCTGAATATGTTTCATGTCTGACAGAGCTACTGTGTTTCTTGCAGCCTCTTGCCATAGGAACTCTAGGGGTAACCACATCTTTGCCTCCCTGGCTCCCTGACTGCAAACACTCCACGTTTCACTAAATGCTCATCCTAAGCTGGCTTGCGTGGCATGAGGACACACAGTGTTCAGCAGCAGGAATGGACCAGATGCCACACAGTTAGGAAATCACACATTTTACAAACTGTGCTTAAGCAGGAGTGTTTGGTTTACATTTTTAAAAAATTATTTTCAAAAAGGGACAAAAGTTTCATTTGAGCATTTCACTAAACAAATTTAGAAGTAGGAGTAAAAATCCTACACCAAACTAGCATTTCAGATTTCTGGTATATTTTGATGTATCCAAACTGACTTCTTCTTAGCAAGGTAAATGTCACATTGTGATAGACTGAGCCATCATATACTGATCCTTGAGCCACTTGGATTTTACGTCATGAAGATTCTGCCTTTTCCTTACAAGTAAGTTGCATTTGTACCCCTAGCAACACTTTGCAACTGTATGCCAATATAAATGTGGCTCTCAAGAAACACATTGCTGAAGAAGAAATGGATTTAGCTTTCTTACAAGTGAAATTCCCAGAGTGGCAAATTGGCCAGGCTTAGAAATTTTCTGTGAAAAGTCTTCAGTTCTAAAAAAACAACACACATCACTGTTAAAAGCTGCACTATCAGAGGTTTAAACAAACAGGGTTAGAAACAAACACACTAGCCTGCAGACAACAAAGAACTGGAGATAAGAGGATTTCTGCCTTGCAGAGTTTATACATCCATCTGTGATTAATATTATGAGGAAAATGAGGGTCAAAGCCTATCTCTGAAACTGAAAGTCGAAAGTGTAGTCAGAGGCATCCAACTTGCATTATTTCAGCTTCTTATTCACGCATTTACTTATATATATATATATGAATAAATTCTTCATGCCAGAAGAATTTGCCATACTTGCTCTGGAGCCTAATTACTCTATGCAGCTCTAATTATGTGTGTTTTCACACTTTGTGTACAATGTGTGGGATTTGGGGGATTTTTGTTGTTGTCATTCTCTGTTAGAGGCACTTCCTGCAATCTCCTTCAATAATAAGAATATTTCAAAGACTGCAGCAATAATATAATCTCTTTGATTCCAGTGTTTGGTAATTCTGAGTCTTCATTATTTCTGGCAGTTTATCACAAACACACCATCTTCTCTTCCTCTTCCCAGTAAGAAGTGAAGAAAAACTTTGGTATGGGGTATCTAGTGCATTACTGAATCCTAAATATGACCAGAAAAATACTGGCACTCTAAATCTATCCTTTGTGTCCCCACAGCCAAATGTGAACTCTTCCTGGATTAACTGAAGATGAAGGTCAAGCCATGTGTCATTCAAAAGGTAATTTCCCCTAGATTTGCAACAGGATCACAAATGTAACCTCAGACTCCAGTGGCAGAAAATATCAATTGCCTAACAAATAATATAGATCCAGAGATAGAATTGCTTGTTCGACATTTTACCATCTACAAGGATTTATTTCCATATAAATATGTAATTTATTTTTAGATAAGTAACAGCATCCCTGTATACACAGACCAGGATGTGCCGCTTCTCATATCTCTGCTTTTTTCATCCAGGACCATAAATCTAAAATCTAAGATTTTACAGACTCTGAATGGAAAACAGTTTATTTTGACACAGTGGAAGAGATGGTATTTCCTGTGAAAATACTAGCATGGTCAATATTTTATATACTGGGAAACTGTGGTTCTTTTGTCCTGGTGGGGTTAGTGCAGAAGCTGAACAAAGGAGCTCTATTTCTGCACATTCTGACTAAAGAAAATACCATGTTTAAGAATATTAAGTTCCAACAACACAACTTTTCCTTCTTGGTGTCCAGGCAGGCACCAATACACAGGACCATCTGGAAAGAAATGTGAGAACACAGTATGTAGCTACAGGCACATGGACCAGTGCCTGGTCTAAATGTCTAACATCAGAGGTAATAGTTACTGAGTCTAAACAAATATCCTGAGATGATGTGAACAACGAATTGAGTTTTCTACGAGCCATTCTTCCCAAATTCCCCTCTAGGGACAGATCAAGTTAATGTCCTTCAAACACTGGGGCCAAGCTCCCTTGGAGACAGATCAGACCAACGCTGCCACTAACGCCTGTGTTGTGAACAGCAATCAAGTTTAATGACTTCCCATGTATATTAGTTTAACACTAATGTAGGCCCACCTCTTCAACAGAGTTACTTCTGATTTGTTTGTCCAGGTATAAGCAAGAGAAAAAACAGGAACTCACACATCTGAAATAATATTCCTAAAACCATCAACATCCTGAATTCCAGCTGCAACTGAAATAAAACTTCAAAAGTGAAGGTCATCTCTGATACCATCTCAGTGACTGTCAACTGAAGCAATAATACAGGAAATCACAGAAGCACAGCTCTGGGGAAAAGGCTGTCTGACTCCAATGCCTGAAAACACAAGGCTAAAGATAAGGTGACCATTAACCTTCAGAGAAGGGCAGAGAAGTCCCAGAACGTCCTGCCTGCAGGTTTTATTGCTCCAAGGGGAAATAAACAGAAAAAAACCTCAGAACTGCATACTCTTGACATTTAACTCAAATTAATACACAATGGTAATGAAATGTTTTCTCTGTTACCTTTTCTCTGTATAAAGGCATGAAAACAGTACCTGGTTCATTCCCCAGTTAGCAAAATACGTGAAAATATTGAGTAATAATAAATTTATTCCTACCACTTGATATCTGCAAGACATCTGACCTGTGCCCCTCTGTACAGAATATATTATTCCATATTGCAGATACAGTCGGGAGAACTGAGGACGAGTAATTCAGTGGCTATTCCAGAATCCATAAACTGTAACTGAACTCAAAAGTTCCTGGTAACTGAAACTGTATTTTAGAGTCTTTCCCTGTGCTTCCTGGCTCAATAAGGACAACCAGAAAGACCTTACAAGAATAGGCACCCTATAAATATCCGAGATAACTTTTAGTTCACTAGCCAGCCTTCAGCCATGGGAACACTTACAGAATACTGGCATTAAAATGCTGAGTTAAATTAGAAATCAGTTACTGCACAACATGATTTGGCCCTGCATGTCAAGAGTTTTAAAATCATCACATAATAAAAAATACCTCATACTGAGCCAATTTCACCAGAGTAGATGCATAGCACATCAGAGTCCTTACACAGCAGCCTAACACATTACTCAGACAAGTTCTGGCAATATTTAAATATCCCAGTAAGCTCTCAATTGTCTCTTAAATATGCTGGAACTGTTCCCACAGTAGTGGGAAGGGAAAATATCTGATACATACCCAGAGACAGGAAATAGGCTAGTTGCAGAAGAATTTTACCTAAAACTGTTGAATAAACCACAGTTCTGTGTCACTAAGTCACATAATCACATGTTTAAACTGGATCACTGCTTGGTCATTCCCAACCACAGAGGCTGGCACACACTTAAAGCTATTTGCTGAGCTGATGGATGTATCCATCATCCTGGGATCAGTGGTAGCCAAAAAAGCTGCAATTAAGACTCATGTCAAACTTAAGTTCATTGTTTTAGTATCCTTCTGCTTTATCATGGTGTTTAGGGGGTACCTACAGCTTTCCTAGGATAAATATCACTCCTATAGCTAACCTTTAAACAGAACATACTTGACATTCACTGGTATTGGCATCAGGTGTTAAATCAGCCTTGCTGCTAAGTGGATTCTTCCACACAGGTATTCATACAGTGAAATGCCAGCCAACATTGCAGGTCCAAACAGAAAGTGGAACAGTTGCCACCATGCACCATGGAGCTGAAATTCACCTACCCCTTCTACAAATTTTTCAACACCTACCCAAGAACACAAGTTCAGCTTCTCTCATGGAATACAAGACAGAGGCCAGTATAACTGATACTGCCTGCCATGGTACTAATTGAGTCCTCAAGGGACTCTATATATTGCCTGGAGATAAGCTACTGTGAGGCCTAAAGATTAACTCTGTTTGCTCTGCACTCTGAGAGCTCCCTTTGGTCATGGGAATACTAAGTAAGCCCTCCTTCTATTTAGGACTGATTATATTTGATGTACATAAGACTAGATAGGATTTAAAAGACACTGAAGATAGATGAGCTAAGTTAACAAGATGGATTTGCAGTGCTTTTCTGATTATGCAAAATTGGTATTGTATTATTTTCTCACCAGAGATGAGAGAGATTTAAATTTTCACAATGGCAAATGCAACCATGTACAAATGCCAAACAATAATAAGACTTCCAGATATTTTTCTTAGCTTGTGCAAAGTTTTCTCACCCCATAGTTGCTAAATACAATGGGATGTTAGAAAACCATCTAAAGGAAATACCACTGACTGTTGCAGAATTACTACTGGTCACCAGTTTGAATGGCATTAGTGATGACATGATTAAGCTTTTATTTTGATCAGAATCTGTTACAAAACCAGCAAATACCTTATCTCTGAAGAGTCCCATACACCATACAAATGTAACACCCATTCTACCAAAATTAAAACCTGTTCAAAATCTCAAATATCTTTCCTTTGCAGGAATGAGACACATAATTGTGCTGCTGCTGAGTAATGCAGGGTAGAATAAAATCTAATTCACACCCTACAACTCTTTTTAGCCCTCTTACAACTACCAAAAGAAGAGGAGATACAATGGCCATAGTTTGAGGACCAGTAGAGCAGAAGAAATGTGATATCAGAACCAGAGCGAGTAAATTGCTTGTATTTCTTTTTCTCCTCTATCCAATCCACAAAAGTTGTGATAATATTGATATAACATAGTTTCATCAGACTCATCACAATAATTATGGCTGGTTTGCTTTCTTTCCTCTTTGTTCTACTTAACATGATTGTACATTAATATGAATTAAAAAGATAATACAAAAACTTTTGCACAACCTAGAAGTTTGACAAATCAACTAAGGCAAGAACTGAGATAAATTATAGTCTTTCTTTGGCTCAGATTTCTTGCTTTAAGCTGATTAATTGCAAGAACCTTCACACTTTAATGTATTTTCTTATACAATAAGGTCTCACTTTTAATTATTGCACAACCCAGAGCTTCCAGAGTTCAACTCATTAAATTCACTCCTCAGTCAGCACATAGTCTTCAGTAGCAACATAGTGTTAATGTACAGATGATAGATTAAAAAAAGAAAATAAGCACTAAAAATGCTCAGAGAAGTACATCGTGGCAGTTAACAACAGGTGAATAAACATTTTCATGTTCTTCTGTTCACTGTACTGCTCTTGAACCCTTAAGAGCCCACAAACAGGTTGCATTGGGGTTTTGAAATTTACTATGATGTTATGCTATGCCTGACTGCATGCTATGCCTCTTTCAAAGTATGAAAAATCTTTTAAAAATTAAAGCTTTATACATTTGTAAATAAGGTCTTCTTTAATCTATCTTCAAATAATGAACAAAAGGTTTTGGGGAAACTTTCACAATTATTGTACAAAAGGCGATTCTGAAATGGCCTCTCCAGCCAAGTTTAGTCTGCTAATGCACAGGAGGTTTTTCTATGCCTCATTCTCTATAACATTGTGTTGACATCTCTGCCTTTTAAAATTCAGATTTAAAGAGTCAATTAAATAAATCCAGAAGTTCCCTATGACATGTTAAATAATTTGAAGGCAGACTCAAACATAACATATAGATTGCAAAGGCAAGAAAATTAAGCAAGCACCATTCATAAACACTCCCTGCTCCTAGCATGTTTTTGGGAAGTTATACTATGGGTCTATAGTTTAAATTTATAGAGAAACTTTTGGATCATTTCTCAAATGTCAAACAAACCACACAGCCTATCTCTCCTGTCTTCTTTCACTTGTCCTTTCACTTCCTCCTACTGAGATAATGAAACCATTATCATATATTAAAAAAAAAACCAGGGTAAATTTAGGAGAGCTCAGAAATTCTGACACTCTTGGAGAGACAACAAGATCAGAGAAAGCATCTTCTCCAAATGACTCCTGTCATTACCAGTGCTTAGGTATATATAAACTAGCTTCTTGAGCAATGGGATAAAATTTATCCTGACACTGTGAGGAAGAGTCTTAGATATCTGTTACCTGGCTGAAACCCTGTGCAGTGAGTGATAGAATTGGGAAAGGGGTCAGTTTTCCAGACACCAGGATTCAGAGAGAGACAAATGTCCCTATATTGCACGGTAAGGCCTACAGCTCAACTTTAATAAGTTAGACATCTTTTAAAAAGGTAAAAAAGCCACAAAAAAAAAAAAAAGTCTTGGCACTCCAAAGAGCAAAGACTGGCAAAGAACCAGCCAAATACAGCAGCATTAACCCCCTGTGTGCTGTCAAGTACCTTTTCCACTTAACCTAGTGGTATACAAAAATGATCTCATGAAACATTAACTTGGAGAAAAAAGAAGTATATGTTTGACCACAAGTTACTATCATGTGATTTGCTGTAAATTGTACCAATAATATTTAACAGACTCCTATGAATGATGGCAGCCTTTTTTATGGGCAAATATCAGTTAACTCTAAGAAATGCACATTCAGCAGAAATAAAAACGAGTGTAACAGCAATTTAAAGAATGGAAGTGAAATGACAGGACAGGCTGTGTGATTCCTTGACATGCCATTTTGCTGAGGTTAGCCCTAAAGAGGGTGTCAAAGCTGTAAGCAAAACAAGGATGCACACTAACCTCTGTTTCCCCCCGCAGGCTTTTAATCAGCAATTTCAAGAAGAAGTGAGATTCTCATTACTTCCTACAGTTTTAAGTGCTTATAATAGTGCAGCCACCCCAAATTCAGAATTCCTGAGTCAGCTAAATGATGAGACAGCTTAAACAAGCAGGTATATTGGAAACAATATTTCCAATATTGGTGCTCTCTTCATTTTGAGTTTCTGAATCATTAAAGATCTGGCTTTCAAGCTCTGCGACTGAGTACATATTTTGGCAGTTTTGCTGCAGTTTTGGTTACTCAGAAAAATGTTCAGAGTCTTGCATGATCACTTGGCTGTGTGAGCCAAGTGACCTGATGAGGTCTTACGAGACTTTGGGGAAGAACTGCAATAGTCAGCAGGAGTCAGGAATGAATAGTAGTTGAAACAATCCTTGTTAATAACATCAGCGAGTGTCTGCTGCTTGCTAAAGAGGTGGTTTCAAGTTCTAACCTGTAGCACTCCTTCCCATTACACATACAAGCTGTCAACTGAAGATATGGAGATAAACCTCTCCAAATGGAGAGGTATCTATTTATGCTCAAGCTACACAATTGATTGAACTTAGACAGAAAAACTAACATAGAAACGCATCTGAGGGAATAATGAGAACTGCATTTCCACTAAACCCAGTGTCAAGTATCAAAATCTCATGCAGTGTGTTTGAATTCATTTAGAAGAAAATGATGAAATACAAATGGCATCTATGCTTGTGGCATTAGCAGTTCTTTTAAAGTTCTTTTAAGAGGATGTATATGTATCTGTGCATGCATGACTCAACATGATGCTGGTGGCACTCCAATAAAACCAAGCCACCGATTCTTGAGTTTGGGCCATATCCAGAGCTCATTAAAAACAATTACAGCCTTTCCATTAAATTCAACTCCTCAGATCATAGCAGTTGGCTTGCAATCTGATGTATCACAGAGACTGCAGTCACACTGCTTTGTCCCCTGTTTGACTTACAGCACAGCTTGATGTTTACATTACATAACTAAAGATATTGAGACCAACCACACCACGCACACTGTCCACAGTACAAACATAAGGATTACTGAAAATCCTCAGTGGAAAAAAAAAAACAAACAAAAAACCCCAAAAAAACAAAAAACAAAACAACCAAAAAAAAAGCTCCCCAGTTTAACATATTGTGTGTATTTTCTTTTCATTTATATATAGAGACACTTCATATACCTCAATAAATACCTATAAATGAATGTCAAACACACTTCAACAGTATTAGATACAGGAAGCATTCTGGTCAAAGATGTAGTGAATTTTAACAGATATTAAACAGAAACAACTAAAGATGTGTTTGTTTGTATTAAATGTATCAGACTCACAGGCACACAAAGTGTTGTTTCTGAGTACCCATTTTCCCAGCTGTTCAAAACTGAGTAACATCTTAGCCCCTTTCTTAATGCTTATGGAAGACTCCAGTATTAGCACTTGCAGCTGCTGCTTTCTTGTGAAATATTCTAAGTACCCACTGATCTTTAAATAAATGTATTTAGCATTTAAACAAATGGGCCTGTATTGAGCAAGTCTTTGGAGCAAGTACAACTTCTTGTTTCTTCTCTGACTGCCATACATCTTCTTCTGGTGAAAGAAAACATAGCTGTGCATTTGTCTGAAGTAAATTCCCTAAATGGCAAATTAAGAACCATTATGAGTGGAAAAAAATGCTAACTTTGAAACAGAAACCAGTGCCAGTTAAACTTCTTAACTGATAAAATTTAACTTTTGATGGTTGTCTGCACTTAATTGCTCCCAGAAAACCTAAAAATAAGTCTAAAAGGCAATCTACTTCCCCAATGTCTGAATGTAGCCAAAAATCCTGTACTGTGGGTTCCAAAGGACAAAGTGTTTTGAATCATCAAATCTGCTTTAGGCATGTCTCCATCTCTGTGGTCACGGGAATCAGTGACATTTCATTTTTTGGAAACTTCCATCAAATATTTGACAGAATCATAAGCAAACAGCTTATGTGGAAAAGCCTTCCAGTTCACACTGATCTGAAAAAATGGAGGGATTTACATTTTGTTCATATAACATCCAAGTAATTGGGGATATCATATTAGAAAAACTGTTCATAGACATAAATAAATGCCCTAAATATATAAATATATTCTAAACTTGGGTCAATTCAAGTCCAAGGTAAGAAGAAGTGCTTTGCACTTTCTTATACTATAGTGAGAACCGAGTTGACTTTTAATTTTGCAGATATGGACCAAAATTCTACATTGGACTGTACAGTTCTGGAATCCTTGCAAACCTCACACCCCCTGTGTGATAGGACTGCATTTCCTTATGACTGTGCAGGAACTCAGTCTGGGGAAGTGTAGCTGTGTTCATCTTGATAAGACATCTACTTATGATAAGTCATCTACTGACATCCTTTGGAAACAAATGAGCAATTCCACTAAGTCAGTGTAAATTTTCTGGTACAATATTCTTCAGGAATTGGCTGAAGCACTAGGAATGTACTGGTCCATGTCATAGAGCTAGAGATTCAAACTATAAACAACCAGATGACCAATTGTGCAAAAATTTATTCCATGCCTATGAAATCTCTGGATTAAGCTTTCATTGTATTTGTTGAATAACAGCAATGCAAATATATATTTGCATTTCCTATCTTACAATGGATCTGCAAAGGTATTGGAGTACTAATTATCATCTATTATATTTTGTGAGAGAAAAAGAAATAGAAAACTCACATTCATGAAGCTGTTAATAAAAGATAAGGCCACCAAGCTTGCCTTTCTGTTTTAAAGGTTTCAAGCAGTACCCTTCAAGTTACCTGCTTTCAGTTTCTGTCAAATACCAGAAAGACGGCATGAAGTGTAAAAGATCCACAGTGACTGTAATCCCAAGTGGATCAGAATGTGTATACTAGCCTAACTCTTATTTTCTCCAGTCTGCAACACTGGGCCTGAAATCCAAATATGCATGAGACAAGCATTGCTCAGTACATAGATCTAGGCAAAGAGGTCCACTCAAACATAGTATGTGGTGCAAGGACACAGCAGAAGGACTGGAAGGGAAAAGGGTCACCTTGAATGGCGTTTTCAAAAGAGGAGTTGAACTAGAAAATGAGAAAGACTCTAGGTGGTTTGCTGGGGTTCTTGGATATTTTGTGCTCGTACCCTGTCTGCAGGTTGTCACCTGGATGAAAGCACTTGTCCTTCCAAAAGCCACTCTGACTTGTACAAGTGTAGTTATCATAGAAAATTCATCAAAGCTGTTATGCAATCAAGGCTTTATTTCTGCATGCAGCTATTTGTTAAGATCAAGCAATTGAGTGTATTAGCAAAATAATAATGAAAGAAATGACACAATGTATTTTCATTCTACAACAGTTTATGGATCTGACCCTTCACAAGACCCTACTACTTCTCTCACATCACTGCTACACAGAAGCTCTGATATCACATGGATTCTCCCAGTCCTCCACACCAGTGTTAAGACCTCACACCTGGAAGACAGCCACCAATTCCAGCAATTCCACCAACGACGCAAGAGAAAAAATAAAGTCAAGTTTATATTAACAACCAGCTACCTAACTCCAGCTACCCTAACAGAGGTTAAAGACCACGTTTGGAGCACAAAACTTAGAGGTCCGACACTGGAAGACTGGAAGTCTGTAAGTTCGGGATGAGGATGCCCATGTAGCCCGCCAGCCTCTCCGCGGCCGTACGGAGCCAAGAATACAGCACTGGAACAAAGAGTGTCTCACGGAAAGCTCAGCCGCTCGCCTCCGCCTCGGAACCCCCGCCGGCGGTACCCCAGCCCTGCCGCCAGCCGGGGGCTTCGCGTCTGCAGCGCCCTCCCGGGAGCTCCCCCGGCACGGCGGCTGCCGAGGGCCCGGCCGGGCTGGAGCCTTTCCCGTGCCGGCAGCCGGGGCCGTGCCCGTCCCGATGACAGCCCGCCCTGCCCGGCCCCGCTCCTGCCGCCACGGCCCTGAGGGCAAAACCGCTTCCACCTGGGCTTTGTGCAGCAGCGGCACCTGGCAGCCTCCCCCCCCCCGCTCTGTGCGCTCCCGTCCAGCGGCGGAGGAAAGGCAGGGCTGGCTCTGGGCTCTGTGCAAAAGGCATCTTGGACATTTTTTATTTTTTAGGGTTTTCTTCCTCACAGCAAACCATAACCAAGTCTCAAGTGCAGCCTCCCCAGTAGCAGAAATATATCAAGCTTCTAATTGTAAAAACTTCCCAGCCCTGCTACCGCTGCCAACAGCACCTGAAGCCACTTTTCTGCAGAAGGGAAATCACAGTGATTAGGTGTCAACTGAAAACAGCTTGGCCTACTCATGAAAAACACACGAACAGAACCCAAACCCCAAATAATCATCTCACTATACTGCAGGATAGTTTAGGTAGTAAAATGATGCCAAGAGTAACATGGTTGTAGCACCATAATCTGCTAAAACAGTATTTTTTTAAATATAGGAACTGGTACATGTAGTCTACATATCTGTAATTCTGTGATATTCATACAAAAGCCCCCAACCTGAACATTACACGTACACCAGGCTTAAATCTTTGTATTTGAAGCTCTTTTTCTTTTCTTCCAAGAACTTTTCTTAGCATTAAATAGTTTCCTGGGGTGGTAGTAGTGAGGAATTGTGCCTTGACAGGAAAGTGTCAAGAGAGTAGGTCCCATCTTTTCATACAACATCCAGATGTTTTACTGTAACAGAACACCAAAAAGCTTGCTGCTTTCAGCTTAATTCATTGTCTGTGTCAAAAAAATTCATAGGATAACAGCTGCTGTCACCCCAACATGGCTGAAATACTGCTTGAGCACAGGTGCAAGCCATATCTTAATCAGAGGCAAAAGCACCTGACAAAACTCTACACTGAAGAAACAGCTGTTTTGCTAAAAGTTTTTAGTCAAATGCAGAATTGTACTACATTAACACTGTTCATAATAATAATAAAAAAAAAAGTTAGCTTACAATGACATAGTTAGATTGGGCTTGATAACACCAGTACACATTCCCAACTGATATTCCCAAACTGACTGCTGGCACAGGTGTGCTCCCTCCCTCTGAAAGCCCAGGCAGTACAGATAAATGAAGGCAGGTGGGAATGTATGGTTATAGATCACACTGAGTTTTTGCTTATACCAGTTCACACTAAAATTAACTTCCACTTGTATTTAAGTAGAACTATTTGCTGTCCAACATTGGAAATATTACTTCAAAATACCCCTTTCAAAGTCAAGGAAGAGTCTGTGTTCCAATGTTCTGCCAAACAGAGTGAAAGGCTCTAGCAAAAAGGAACAAAACCAAAGCTTGGATGTAACTGAACCTATGCAGTCTCCATGATTAAGTAGCTCATCCTCCAACAATGCAGAAATGCTTTAGGTTATTCAACAACAGGACAATTAGAAACCTTAATAAATGCATTTAAACCTCTATCTGGGTGCTCTCATTCAGGAACAAGATGGCCCTAGGGCTTGGAAAAATTAGGACACATTACACTGGGGTGTGAATTTACATCTCACTAACTCCCTGTGCTGATACTACTGTATGCATTACATACAAAGCAATTTACCTTCATTTCCAAGGACTTTCTAACTTGTAAGTAAAAAAAAAAAAGAAAATTAATGATCCACATTTTTGGGTAATCCAGGAGGATCTGGCGCTGCAAATCCACATGCTCATCTGCTGTCCATGAAGCTCACATGTGGGTAAGCTCTCAGGTAACCAATTCTTCCACTGCTTCCAATATGGTCAACTAAGGCTACCAGAAAACAATTATTTTGGCTTCCAGTAGGAATCCACAGAACTTTAGATGGTGTTTTGTCACTTCAATATTCATGAGCATTCAGATATAGACAGGTACTGTTTAAAATGTGAATTAGTTCTAGATACAGTTCTTAGTTTTCTTTGAAGAGTCTTAGTTGCTGGATTTGTTTGAGAAGTATTTGTGAGCAGTTTAGGAAGTAGCACTGTCCCTAATTAAAAAATATTTTGCTGGAGAGACCTTTTTACAATACTTCAATTGCTATTTTCAATGCCAGATCACTGTGTGTAAGTGGGATGTGGTACTGAAATTTCTTCCAGAACTGTGGCCACAAAAGTTTTGGAATAGCCATGTTTCTATGGGAACACTATAAACAACTAATTTTTAATTTACCAAGTTGTTTCCCAAGGGCAGTGAGAAGGGCACTACATACCAGACCTTCTTATTAGCCTGTTAAAACCCATCAAAACTCAGAAGCCAGTATGGTAATGATGCCACTTCTACAGTAACTGTGTTTGTACTGTCAGCCTTTACTGGCTCCCACCAGTTTAGAAAGCAGCTTCATACTCAGGACTGTGTTAGTGGATAGAAGTTTGTATTTATTCTACCTCACTTTGCACTGCAGTGAATTTCATGCATCTGTCTCTTCAACTGTTATTTGAGATAAAGCAAATGACATTTTCAAGTATGACAGAATTGGAAAAGGAGCAAAGAAGTAAATTCCCAGTTACAGTAAAGCCTCTCTTGCCATTATGAAGGTGCCCTACAGGGAATAGATATTGAAAGCATGTCCAAGGACCCTGCCACTGCCACTTACATACAGCATGGCTCAAATCTGCATCCCTTATATGAGCTCATTATTTGAAGCAGCCCCTCTCTATGTATGCAGCTTTAAGGACTTACTAAGCACTAACGAACCACGCTGTCCCACACAATGTACATCCTACAGATGTAGTGGAAATTGGTCAAATGTGGTATCAGTCTTGAAAAATAAAATGTAAACTTTATCTACACATACACACAAAATGAGAAAACCCCACAAAAATTAATGTGTCTCCTTCCATCTCCAACCTTCATCATTCATCTTGATATCTTGACTTAAAACAGATTTATTATTCTAACATTTAACAAGTCATTCAGCCATTCAGATGTTGTTGCATCCCTATAACACCAGCAGTAGCAATTCCACTTTCTTTGTCTACCCTGTTGATTCCTCAAAGGGAAGCAAGTATTCAGACCACAACATCCAGGATAAGTTCAATTGAAGCATATAAAAATTTCTTGGCACATAAATAATAAAAAAAAACCCCAACTTTTTCCATGGCTACACTTTGCCCTGTTCTAAAAATGACTTGTAAGGCACTCCAACATACATTATCTCAGTTTACCAGGAACCATCCTCAATATCTAAGTTTTACAGAAGTAATGAAATGTGTTTATGGATATAATTACCTAAATATAAAGTCTGTATCTTTGGCAGAACTGAAGAGCAACTTATTCTCACATGCCAGCTTCTAAGCATATAAGGACATTTGATTCCAAAGGCAACAGAAGCTGGTATTTCAGTACATTGAAAAAGAAATTTACATTTTCTTGCATTTGACAGTCAATCTTCCTTAAGACTATCTTCCAAAATATTGTACTGGGAAGGGAAAGAAAGAAGGGAAAGACAGCAAATAATAAAGATATCTTTTTCTGTACACCACATCCAATTGTAATCAACATTTTGCAGTAACTATCCTGCTTTACTAGCCTTGGGCTTTGAAAATATAGAAACCCCCTCATAGTAGCAGATACCAAAATGTGTCAAAGACAACAAGACAATACATGCCAGAGCCCACCAGTATAAGAAGGGATCATAGAGTTAAATCTGTAGACTTAAAACCTTATGGTAGCACTGCTATCTTTGGTATTACTTCGCTTCCTGATGACTCAATAATTTTCTTAAAATAGGATAACTGCTTCTGACAGACTTGTAGTTAATCAATGAACCTCAAAAATAAAAATCCTCTTTCCACCTCCCTACTTTTATACTAATAAAAGTATTCACTGTGTTTTCAGTTGGCAAATCAGATGTACAATGACACTCCCAGTCCCATCTTTTACAGCAATTTTTCTGTGGAAGAAAGAGTTCACAAAGGACACCAATTCTGGGTACAAAAATATTATGAATAAAAACTTAGCAAATTACTGTGAAGATCAGCAGACTTTGACTAAGCCCTGCTTCTGTGCTTGAAACCTAAGTGCCTATTTATGAAAGCTTTAAAAAGGATATATTAAAAACAAGAGCATCTACTTCACAATCATCAAGAGCCCTGTAATGAACCAATGCCTGGACAAAGTATGCTTCCAAGAGGTAACAAAAATAAGGGGAACTGTCACCTCTCCACTGTAGGCTGCAAAACACTCTCCTTGGGGGTGTGATTGTGCACAGAGGAACCATTCTCTCACTATTAAGGACTTGGGGCTACATGTGGACCCCTGAATATCTCAGTTTTTCTCCACAATCTAGTACCTACGAATTGGTCTGTTAGCCCAACCAGCCATTGACCTGAAGGAGACAAAGAAAAGTACCTGCCATTACTTTACAGCCATTATTGTGGTTCCTGATGTTTTTACATAGAGGATAATCACAGATTAGTTGGTTTCACGAAAATGGCATCCTTTAACAACATAATCTAAGCATATATAAAACCACAGGATTTACTTCTGTATGTAAGCCAAAAGGGTTTTAAACAAGAAAGCTTTGCAGATAAAAAAATGAAAGAAACCTTCATTTTTTCATGCTTTAATCTGAAAACAGTGTGTCTGTTCTTCAGAAATACCTACCTTGGAATGACTTCCTCCCCATGAGTGTCCTGGAGTGCTACAGACACCACTGAAATCAAGATAATTGCTCTGCATTTTATGACTGCTTGAAAGTTCACATTGGGTACACGTGATTGGATCTGAAAAGCAGATTGCCCTGTGGTTTTACAAAAGGCAAGCTAGAACTCAGATTTTTTAAAATGAGACAGATTTCTTTCCCAGATGATCACCCTTGGCCTGGCAGAAAATGTAATCCCTGGAAAAACAAAAACCAAAAAAACCAAAAAAAAAACAAAAAAAAAACAAAACAAAAAAAACCCAAAAAAACCAACCAACCAACCAAACAAAAAAACCCCACAACCAAAAACAAACAAACAAAAAAACCCCAAACAAACAAACAAACAAAAAAACCCAAAAACCAAAAAGCATAAACCAAAGAAGTATCTGGTATTTTCTGTCCAAGGCTTAGCAAAAGTAAAACCATTTTAATCAGGACTTTGGTCTAAGAAATCAAAACCTAGAAAAATATATAACCAATATTATACAAGAAGTTTTAGACAGAAGTTTTTTGGTGCATTAAATCGTATTGCTTTTCTTCTGTAAAACTTTAAAGTGTGCAACATTTCTGTATATAAAGCAACAAGTAATAGTGATCAGATTTCTTATTGAGCTCATTGCCAAGAGTAAAAAAAAAGTGGTAGAATTAGCCAGTTCATACTGTCTTTTAAGATAACTAGACTTTACAGGGCCAGAATCTACTAGATAAAATATTTTCTACTGTAGAAATTAAGTAGCTGAAATTCCCAAATAAAACTTAATAGAATCGCTTTTAATAGTGCACAAAATCAACCTTTTAGCTAAACCACTAAAATCCAGATGTAATTTTAAATGAAGAATTGTTTTATGCATTCTCAAGTAGGTTTTTATTTCTTCTACTGAAAGATAAGTGAGTTGCATTTTTAAATGATAAGTCAAAGACTTAGTTTTCTGAGAAAAACACCTCTTAACTTCTTATATGAATCACAAAATAAAACTTTCAAGAATTTTTTTTTGATTTACAGATGAGTAATTTAAAGTATTTAGAATGAAAAAGAAGCCCATAGACCCTCCCTTAAGTATCTTGCTGAGATTGTGGATTTTGTAGTAAAGTACATAGAATCTGCTTGTGGGATTCTACCTATTCTTAGACATGAGCCTATTCCTTAGAAGAAAAAAAAAAAAAAAAACAAACCTAAAACATTTCCAATCACTATCAAGTAAAAATCATCAAAATTTTAGGAAAAACCTTAGCTAGACACACTTTCTAGGAAATGGCTTATTAAAAGCACAGTCTTTCCAGTTGTCATTGGTAGAGGAGAAAAACTGTAAACATGGAGCAAAGGGATCTTCCCTGGAGAATCAGGAATTGGTGTTTGGTGGCTGAGACATTCCAGTTCTCTGCAGAAGCACTGGGTAGGCAACCTAAATAATTCAAAGCTAGCTTAGCTGCTCTTAGCTATTTAGTTAAAACCTGACAGATGAACACAGCTTTTCTACTTTGGATAACTGAGGGGACCAGAAAGATTGTTCAGCATGGAAACTCAGGTGAGCTGAAGTTAAGCATTATTGAAGAAACTCTGGTTCTTCGACAAAATTTTAATTCATATAGGGCATTTATTTTATATGAAGTCACTACTGAGACTTATGAAATCAATCTCCAGCATATTGGATGATTTTTTCAAGCTTTTTCTTTGTGAAATGCAGCTGCAAATCAGAAGGAAAAAATGGCTGTCTGGATGTATGTGAAACACATTCAAATTAATTGAAGGCATAGTTGAGTATTTTTTGCAGTAACTGACCATACATGATTAGATATGTGAAGTGTAGCAGTTTTGCCAGGTGTAAAAGCATTCAGCTGTGTATAACACACCAAAAGGACTGTACTGAGCAGAAACTCAGAAGGTGTATCATTTTGTCCCTTGTGTGGAATACTTCCATGGGTAAGCTGGAACAGGGCTTGCCTTCCATGCCCAAAGGCCAGCTTGCTCCAGGACCCTCCACTCACCCCTGTCTAATCCATCTGAAACATGTCTGTGAAACTCAGCCCCTGCCCTGGACACTACATGACCTCAAGCAGAAGCCACTTTCTGGTGACACTCAAGCCCCCCCTGCACTGTTTTGTCCCCTTGCTCCAGACAGGGAGACAGCAGGACTGTACTGCAAGCAGGAACCTGCAGACAGAATTATACTGCTAGAATAGATTGGGATAATATTTTTAAATCCATACCCTCTTCTCCAGTCTAGGATTTTTCTCCAGCACAGCGGTATTTCTGCAGACATTTACAAATTATCCTCACTCTCCTTTTCTGGTTACCTAGCCCCCGTGATCCTCTGCATTTCTCTAATCTTCCTAAATACCTCTAGCCTTCCCTAAATAACTCCACATAAGAGTTCTGTATTAGGTTTTCAGAGCAACAACATGCAGAATAATGGGAGAAAAATGACATAATTCTCCAGCAATCTATACTTGCAGAGTCCACTGGAAGTTTTATTAGGCTATTATAACCTGTCTGCTTTTATTTGGTTGGTTTGTTTTTTCCTGGCCAAGTCCATTCTGAAAGCAGAAGATTTCAAGAAAGAAAATGCTGCCATTTGTTTATTTGAGCATCACACACTACTGTAGCATCCATTTGTTTTTAATGCTGATGAAATACAGAATGTATTTAGGATCAAACCCAAGTTAGTTGCCCTAAATTGAGAAAGGTTAAAAACCCACTGCCCTGAGGTCAGTCAGATACACAACATTCCCCTCTGCAGAATGGCACAGCCAAACCTGCTGCTGAGGATGACTAAGGATTAAAAAGTTTAGAGAACCAGATTTTATAGTTATTAACTAAAGCCCTTAAATCTCTTTTGAATTGTTGGAGTTCTAAAAAAAAAAAAATAAAATCTTACATTTCCTACTTTCACCTGTGTTCAAGATTTATTGTTTAAGTCAAACTTACTGTTCATCTCTGTCCAGGCATTGCAAATGAACTTTTTCCAGCTTCAACACACTGGCTGGAAAGAAGTGGATTTTTTTCTGAGGTAGAACAGAATACTATTTCCTTAACAAATATGTCTGAAGAGAAGCTATTTCTTCTGAAATGCATCACCCATGTAGAATATTAGACCTGAATAAAATCCTGAGGTATGTGAAGTTCTTAGGCATTATTATTATTATGGACTCTATTTTTTTTTTGCTAAGGAATGGCAGATATATATATATGTGTGTGTGTATTTACTATAAAAGAAATTGAGACTATTCTTACTGTATATTTTCTGAAAAAAATCCTTCAGGAAGAGATAACTTCTGCATAATTATTTATTATATATTTATGATTCAGAACAATCAAAATATGGAAAAGCCTTTATAAACTTGTTATCCACATGCTGTAAGTCTAAGTGGCTCATTTATGCACAAAACTAACTTCCTTTTCAGCATGGAAAAATATGGAGCAAGTCAAGAAATTACATTTGTTCTGTGAAAAGCTACTCTTAACTGTCCACTTAAATCGGTATAAAAATGCAATATTCTATTTTTGAAAGGGGTCTGAACATTGGGTGTGCTTTTTTTGTTAACAGCATGCAAAGCTTTCTTTGCTCTTCGAAGTGCTTTTAAAATAGGGCATTTATTCAACACAGGTGGAACTCCCTAAAACAGTTTTTAACTGGCCACAAACTACATGGCCAAGTTTCTATCAGAATTAAGACTCCTGTGTTGGAAGATGCAAAAGACCATGGGACCTGAGATTCAGCAGATCTCTAATCCAGAAGGAGCAGATCACTCCAAGCAGGATACCTAAAATACACAGGCTGGTTGTGGCCAAGGCAATGGGACAGACACTGCCATTTGTTTGTGCATTTAGAAGGTTCTATCACTGTTCCACAGACAGTAAATCTTACCTATGCAAATGACTGCACCCAGTGACACTTCTGAAAGATGGTTTCCTCAAAAGGAAAATAAATCTTTTCTGTAATTTCCCATAGTGTTTCTTCTGAAAGACAGGCACTTGTTCTTTTTAAAGGAATACTGCCTATGTATTTTCCAAAGCAGCTTACTCTTGGCCTGAGGGGAAATAAAAAACATCCCTGTGGAATATCAGTGCATAATGAGCAGTGTACTTCAGTGGCTGCCTAGGGAACAGTGCTGGCAGCATCACCCACCACAGTGGCCTGAGCTCTGTGGAAATGACAGCTGGAATGAAAATCTCTCTGGCTTTGGCAATGCCAAGATGAGAAGGATTTAATACGCTGAAGAATTAGATCCCAATGCCAATCTCTATTTTTTGGGGGTTTTATGTCTCTAAATGGAATATTTTTGGTGATAATTAAAAAAAAATAATTAAAAAAACAATTTATACATCCCTCTTATATTATGGTGGTTGACAGAGACTAATACAGGGAAATCTGGCAAAAACTATATAGGTGGAATGTAAGCCAAGGATATAAAATGCTTTGGCAGAGAGAAAAATTCCCTGCAGGATTTATAATAAAAACAATACAAAAGCACTGAATAGAGAGGTGTACATACAGAAAAAGCAATTACTCTAACAGAATATTAGTTACTATGACAAGTGTTTGAAAAACAGACTTATCTCAACTGCCAAAAATAATTAAGCAGATTGTCTCACTACCCTTCAAACAAAAGAATTAGTGAGAAATTTCATTCAGGCTTTGAGCTTCTTTCTCTAAGAACCAGGAAAATTAACAAGGTCAGCTTGAGTACAGCTAGGATTACTCTTCAGCCAGTATTTTAGCACAATTCTTAATACCTTTTTTTTTTTTTTTTTTTTTAAATCTCCCTCTTAAAGCATTTCTTCCCACAGGGCCATTTGATGCTTGCCAGCCTGTTCAGTGCCCTCTCGTTCACCCTGCAGCAAAAAGCATTGCTCCCCCTGGCACCAGCAGAGCCAGGGCCAGAGTCACCCCTTGCTGCAACTGGTAGCACTGCACACACATCTCCTGCAATAAAGTGATGCTGCTGAAGGGGCACTGGGGCCTGAGTTAGCAAGAGCAATTTGGAGGCAATTGCTCCATTACACAGAATATGAGACAGTTGGATTATTATTTCAAGTTTTTCTCTGAGTATTTCAGGCCCCTGGGTAGGAGTCTATGTTGTACTGTGGAACTGAATAATTCAGAAGGGAGTCCCTTAGGGAGAACAGATGTTAGGTAAACACTTCAGGAAAAACCAAGTTGAGTAAAGGCCTTTAAATTATATTTTTCTTTCCCCACTGAAAGCCTAATTATCTCTTAGTAGTTCAGAAGATTTTGTTTCAACCTAACAACCACTTAATGCTCCCTGTTCTCCTCACATTTCTGCCTGAACAATTTCTGAGTAGCATCACAGTCTCTAATCATTACGAGGGTGAAATGTTCCTGAGGTTGGAAAAGTAACTTTATAAGCTTCAAAAATTGAGAAACAATGGGGGGAAATCTGCTATTCTGCTTGTGCTTCTTACCCTGATGAATTCTTACAGCCATTCAAGCAGAGTTCTGAAGGCTACAGGTACTTCTCAATCCTTTAGTGATCTCCATTAGCAGCTAAGGAGGTTGGAATCTCTTGGAAAGTCATCCCTTTTATCCACACTGGACCTGCAGATACTGTCAATAAAGTTCATCCCCAGGCATTTTGCTGCTCTGGGTCACCACACTTGGTGTCCTCAGAAAATTGTCTGCTGTGCTTCCTGTCAGGGGAGGCTATGGCTATGCTCAAGTTTTAGGGTGGCTCGTTTTTAAGAAAAGCATTACTGTAAGTGTTCTGCTGCTATTAAAGATAAGGAACATTTTTACTTGAAATGTAGAGATAGAAGCTGATAAAATAACATATTGTTCACATAAGGCAGGACTGAAATAAAACCATTCTGGCATATAAATATTAAATAATGTTTCCAATATGATCTGTGCAACTGAAGGACAATTACAGCTCCCCATTCCCTCTCCCAGATAAAGCTACTGGAACAATATATCAGTTTTAACGAGCTTTTATAGCATTCTGTAATTTCTTCTTACCTCTGTATATTACAAGCTACTTTGCTTTCTGCTGTGTGTGTATACAAGTCTATTTCTTAATATTTATATTTTCAGTTGATTGCTGCTAAGTATAGAAATAGGTAGCCTACACCACTGTGCAAATTGCTTATAAACCTCAGGTATTATCCTGGAGGAAAGTAAACTCTAAATTAAACTAAAATCTACAATAGAGTCACAATTTTGGGGAGACAAAAGTCATGCAAAACAGATACCTACTCTGTGAAATTCAGAACTTGGGTAAATTCCAAATCTTCCCTTCGGTTGTCAGACTGCAAAGGGAAGGATGTCTGTCAGGGTACTTTCAAAGAGCCTACCAAGTATTTTTTTCTTCAGAAACCCATTAAAATTGCTTCTTTGATCAAACTCTCAGGAAACATTCCAATTTAAAGAACTAGAGAACTGTGACTTAACAAGTTTTGCACTCTTTTTAAGAATTACTTCACCTTGGCCACTTCCTCTTGCTATTTTCCTCTATGAAAATTATTCTAACCTCATTCTTTCTTCTCTGTCTCATATCAGCTCAATGATAAATAGACTTAATAGGCCTTGCAAATCACAAATAGACAGGTGGTGCAGTGATGGACTTGCCATTAGCTGCATTAGCACAATGTGTTTTGGGAATTTCAAGAAGGTATAAGCACATTGAGCTATTACAGGCTATTTCAATAAATCACAGCGCATTTTATTTAATTAAGTCCCTTTTAATAGCAATATTAAAGATACAGACAAGTGTCATTAGTACATACAGGCTTGATATACTAAACAACCTGGGTTTTTTTACTATTTTCTATCCCATAAAAATAGCATTTTATAATCCAACAAAAGTAGGACTCTATTCTTTGATTCACAATGTAAAATGTTATGGTTGGTAGCCTTTACATTACTGGGCTCATGGCCTGACAGCTTCCATTCCCTCACCTGCTGTGATCCTTTTTCCAAATCTTAGGACATCACAACCATTGAGGAACAGATGATTTTGCCTTACCAAAACAGGGATATAGAAGGGGATAAAGCAAATATTCAGAGTATGTATTACTGGTCATCAATGAATATATGACCTTCTCAGTATTTCTTTCAAATTTTTTATTTTTACTATGAGGGTAGTCAAACACTGGAACAGGTTCCCTGAAGTGGTCATCTCCATTCCATAACAGAAGATGGACTAATCATTATTTTAATTATTAAGGGAAAAAACTATAAGGGATTAAGAAAAAACAGAGGTGAAGGATTTGAGCTGTTGTATGGAATAGGAAGAATTAAGAGGCTGAATCCAGAGCACATCTGCAGCCTTCATCTCAGGGCAGAAAAAACAGGAGAGAAGCTGTCTCTCTGCCACAGCCTGAGATCATGGCACTGGGAGCTGACCTCCAGGGAGCTGGGAAGGGTGGTGCTGGGGGCTTGAAAGTAAGCCTGAATATTTAAACTCAGAATTAGAAATATCCACAAATGAACAATACTCCATTCAGAACAACTAACGAAGAAATGATTCTCCCGTACAGAATGGGACTGTGTAGGGAAAAAAACATAGTTAACAGAGTGGACCAAAGCCATATATATTGGAATGACTCAACTCCCCCATTGCCTGGGTTCTGAGAAGACCCTGATATTAGTGAAAGGTGGCAGATGAGCAAGCTTAACCCCACAATAAAAGTTTGGGGTGCCACTAACCAAAACACAGTACAAACCAGTATTTTTAATATCCTAGGAACTGATCTTATTATGGTAACCAGTAAGTTACCCCTCCTTAATCTGAACTGTCACAACTGTGTTTAGCCTGATAGTAGGTAGCAGCTTGCTTACAAACCACTGCCTGCTGAAAACAACATAGACAAAAGCTACCATATACAAGAACTTACCCAAGTGCACAAGCTATTTGAACAAATCCTCTTGACCAGCATCACAGAGCAATCTCATTTCAGTACAGCACAGCCACTCCAGACCTCCTCAGCCTAAGTTCAGGGCCTCTTATGAACTCTTCTTCACAGATGGGAATATTTCCAACAGAGCAGTCTCCTGATCATCTCCACATGAAAGGGTATATTCAAAGACACTCTAATGAAGGACTTGAAACCAAATTAATCACTACCACAAAGTGCAGGAGATTTACTGGTTTTTGTCACCGAGCTGTTTCCCTACAAGCCCTTCAGATACAGCAGTTATTAGACAGCAGGTTTGCAGAGTTAATGGGCTCTACACAGACTGCTGGACATTGGAGTTCCTTGACAGACAGTTTAAACAATTTCCTGTTTATAATTTTTACATTTGTTAATGAAGTAATTATCCTTTTGAGAGTCAACTGCTGACATTCCTACATATAATAAATGGCACATAAAAAACATTAATCTCTCCCAGAAGTGGCTATCTTCACATTTGGGCGTCCTCATGACTCTCTGTGGAAAGGCAGATTCACTAACTGGGGAAGATTCAGCAAAAAATGTTGTTTGAAACCCTTTTGAAGCAGTGCCTATAACAAACAAAAGTGCTTCACTTTTGGCTGATATCTGCCATAGTCATTTACAGCTCTTTTTTTCCCTCCTGTAGTGTCTTACAGCAAACTGCAGTTCTAAGCATGTTTGCTGTTTCCCACAGCATTCCTGAGTGAGTAGCCAGAGCAGCAGGGACAGAGGAGGGAGGTGGGGCTGTGTGTGCCAGGCACAAGCCAGAGCAACACAAGTCCTTCAACAACTGCATGGATTATTAGGCAATAGCTTATCTGCAACCATCCATCATTCCTCTCCTAAGCAATCTCTACCCAGGCATAACAACTTGATTACACAGCCCCACCATATGTGCCCATAACACAGATTTCAGAACTGCTTAACTCACACATGCAATGTATAATACTTCTATCCACATCAGTCTGGCATTTTACGCTCTGTTGCCTTCACTGTCCTTGTCTTTGGAGTAAGTGTGGCTCATCTGTGGTATTCCCAAAACGTCTGTAGTTTTAAAATTGCTGAAAATTTCACCAACTGCAATATCAAATTAGGAGCAGATTTTAAAAAGTTGAAGTAGAAGCTAGACAAGTAAGAAGTTGCTACATTCAGGAGATACAGCTATTGTTTCCCACCTGTTACTAATGTATATTCTAGGTCCTCAATAGGCTTTGTTGGGATCTCTGAGTGAAGTAAAGCTAGTTTCTGCTGTAGGTTTTGGACACCTGTTAGAAACCTGAGGCTGGAAAGGGTAGAAGAGAAGTTTATGTTTGGTTTGGGGTTTATTTTTGTATGTCCAGCTGATAAAGAACTATTTTGACTTATTATGTTGATATTTCTATGACTTGTAGTCTCCTATTCTAGTCACTTCTGATAGCATCCCAATGTCCATATCAAGTTCATAACAAGACCATCCTGTGAGCACTAGGATAAAACCCAAAGCCTGCTTTTTTTCCCATTCTTTTCCTGAAAACCATGACTGCTTACACATCATGTAAATTTTACACCACTCAATACCAGTATGTACACAAAGGCTGGATTAGCAGTATATACACACGTTTCAAACTGCTGGCTGCAGCTTTTCTCTACTTTAACAGAGGATCACATTAAAAATTATTAGACAGACACAGTGGGCAGCCTATTACATGTTAGGAAGGATCTGTCATTTAAATGGAGTAATGGCTACAAACACACATCTACAGCACTTATTAGCTCTGAGCTGCCATCCCAAGTGCTTATGAAAATATAAGTTACTTCCTAAATCAGAATGAAAACTATTTCTTAAAGAAATGCAAAAAAAAAAAAAAATCCAACTTCAGTCATCACTTGAAGCTGATCAGTCCACAGTTGTGATCCCACACAAAAGCTGATGAGGCAAATTAAGTCTTAATTGCGTACAAACAGGAAAAGTTTCTGCTCTGGAGGTCCATGTATAAATAGGTTGCTTCAGCATCCAACAGCTGGCCTGGCAGCTTTTGCACTGTGAGCAAAGTGCAAATTAACATCCCTGACAGGGACAGTTCATAAATAAAGCAATATTCTAGAAGCTAAAATCATTTCTGTCATGTGCTGAATCTTAGAAGTACTACAGCAAAACTCTCTAATGCCTGAAATCTCTAACCTTTTCCTGTTGAATTATAGAACATGGGCTGTAAATATTTAACTGAGACAAAGGAGGCTCTTGATTGTAGTAAGAGTAAAGTGTTACCTCCTCCATCAGCCTCATTCTATTTTCAAAGGTATTCCAAGGTTCACTGGGTGGCAAGAACAGATTTTATTGTCAAACATGAAACCTTCCTGGGAATGTCTAGTGAGAAACTATTCAGGTGAGAAAAGAACAACGGAACAATGGAACACAGGGAACAGAGCTGAAGCTTGAACCTCAAAGTTTCACAGACCAGAGCAGCTGAAGACCTGCATGACCCACGGTGTTCTGTTTGTGCCTGACCCCCCACCCACGGTGTGTCACACTGCCCTTGCTGCTGGCAGGCACCAAAGCAATGATATCCAAGGCAGACAGAGGCAGCTCCAGCATTATCCAGCTGAAAACAACTTACTGGGCTGCAGGACTCCTACTGCTGCAAAACCCAGAGCACTTCTAGTACTGGAAGCTTTTAATACCTCTTGACATTGGGCACCAAATACAGGTGAGTTAATTTACCTTCTAAATATGGCAAATACTGTGTAAATAAGGAAAGCTTTACAGCATTAATGTCTGCAGAGTGAAAAGTTCACAGTATTACATGATAGGATTACATTATAGCATAAAAGCACTAGCAGCAACATCCATACTATACTGTGGCAACTTTGCAGCCATTTCATTCAGGAAGCCTCACTGAACACAAACAATTCAGCTAGATTAAAGCAGAGCTATGGACAGCTACAAGTACATCTTGTTCAATTAACAGCAAAAATATGTAACCCACCCATAGGGATTCTGAGCTAGAACTGTTATGCTTATTTGCTTCCAATCTTCCATAAACAGTATGACAGCAGAGCAGAGAAGGAGTAACAGCAACTGAGCAATTTTCTTAAGCAATTTTTAAACCACACTGGTGTATTAGAGAAAGGTCTTTATGAAATATGGTATTTTTGTCACCATCTCCTTTGGACACAAACAGATGCTCCATAAATTAGCAGGCCATAGCAGTTCATGGATTAGACTCTTAAAAATGAGGGAACAGCTTCACTGGGCTTAGCAGAAAAGTTATGCTATCTGGTCAGAAGAGTCATAGGATGGTTAAGGTTGGAAGGAACATCCAGAGGTCACCCTTGTCCAGCCCTCACTGTTCAAGCAGGGTTACCCAGAGCCAGGTGGCTTTTGAATAACTCCAAGGATGAAAAGTCCATGACCTCCAGGGGCAACCTAATAGCAAAGAAGTGGTTTGTGATGTTCAGACTGGACCCTCTGGGTTCCATTCTGTGCCCACTGTCTCTCTAGCTGTGCCTTTAGACAGCAGTGAAAAGAGCCCAGCTCTACCTTCTTTGCACCCTGCCTTGTGGTAGTTGGTTTCTGCATATATTAAAATAAAAGACCTCCCAAGCCTCCACCCCTGCAGGCTAAACTGCCCCAGCTTTCTCAGCCTTTACTCACAGCAGAGCTGCCCCACTCCCTTCACCATCTCTGTGGCTCTTGGCTGCACTCTCTCCAACACATGCACATCTCTCCTGTACCAAGGAGCCAGGCCTGAACTGACACCTCCAGGCCTGGCTTCAGCAGTGCAGAGCCAAGGGGAAGGATCCCCTCCTGGAGCAGCTGGCAGTGGTTTGCCTAACGCAGCCCAGGAGAGCACTGCAGATGCCTTTGCTGCAAGGGCACACTGCCAGAATGAGAGCTGAATCTCAGTGAATCCCAGAGCTTCCTGCCAGGACCTTCAAAAGGTGCTCTGATGTGAAGGCAACACACAGCAGAGCAGGGAGGTCTCCACATGCCCCAGTACAGCACCACAGCAAGAGACACAAGGCACTCCATGAGGCCACGTACCCACAGTGCAACTTTTTCTTACCACAGCAATTTGTCTTCTGTTAGTGCTGAGGAAAACATTTCTACATCAGAATCACAAACAACATGCACTAAAAAAAAAAATTAAGATGTTGAATAAAGGTATGTATTGCAACTTCTGTTACTGGCATTGAAAGTTAACCTGGTTTCACCTCTGCACTTAACTCCACTAGCTGAGAGCACAACTGCTCCACAAGAGTTATGACTGTACAAGATACACTTTTGATCCACATCTTCTCAATTTGCTTTTCCTTTCCCAAATACATTGAGGATATTCCTGGAAGCATATTTGAACTGACACTGAAGAAGAAAACCCTGAGCAGCTACTACATGCAAGACCTGGACTGCTGTGGATGTTTTGGAGGTAATTTTGTTGTGGAATTAATGTTTTCTTCTCCTTACCTTTAGATACATGTCCAGTGATTCCTCTACAAAAACCTTTCCACAAATTTAATGTTTTACTATGAAGAGTCACTTTGTATTTAAGTTCATTATTTATCAAGACATACAGAATGAAAGAAATTACTTACACTGCCTTTCCTATGGGTCTCTCTCCTTACTCACTCATTCCAAAATGGCTGTTCTTAATGCAAAATAAACATCCAAACAAAACTACTCAGCAAATGCCATGCCCATAACACAGGGGCATAAAAATTCTAGAATTCTGCACACATGTCATAAGCAAATACTATTCTACATAGTTATATTTATCCTTACATAACTCTGCACCAGAACCCCAGCATCCTTTCCTACGTATTTTTAGAACTTAACATTCGCTAAGAATAAAATGATGCACAGATGGATCCCTGGATTTCATTGCCTCACTAAACCCTTAAAATATCTGTTCATTCTAGTCAAGAGCAGAAACATTTTTGGAGCATCAATTTTTTGCTTAACAGAAAGAGATTTCTTACTCAGCTGTGACTGCTGCAAGAAATGTCTGATCTCACCACCCAAAATTAGTACGTTTTGACAGAAAAGTAGAGGTAAGAATCTTTGCTCTTCTTGGATTATTTTTTAAAATTTCATGCAGATTTTTGCAAAGTCTATGAAGGTACATGAAGGTATTTATAGAACATTTGTCATTTAACTTCTATTTTAATAGAAAAACTATAATCTCTACTCCAAGTAACTATTTCCTTACAACAATTAAGAAAGCAAGGAGTTAAAAAAGGCTTAATAATGAATGCTTCATTAAAAGTAAAAGTCTCAAATTCTGGGAAGGCCTTTAAAAATTTCATTTTCCTAACTCCATATACATAATTACCCAACAGTCTAAACATAAATTTTGCTATATATTCCCATGGCACAAAGGTAATCTCCATGTCCTGAAGAAAAAAGGTTTGGAAAAAACCTCGAAACCTAGAAATCCTTTTATTTCCAAATTTGATCCAGATTACACCATCCAGACTGTTATACAGACATCACACTGCTATGAAAAAAACATTTTGAGATAAGTAAAAAAACCCTAGCAGTACAGCTTACATAGACTGTTCTTTAGAAAATTGCTCTGTACTACACTGAATTCTTTCCTAAGGCTTGTTTGCAATTTGGTTTGAAAGAGATAACAGTTTATGCAAAGAGAACATGAAAAATGAATTAACTGCAGACTAAAAAAGTCTATTAAAGTTCATAATCTCTTGCTGGGCGTGTTACATCAGGGCATCCTTCAGACATTTCCCCTTTCAGTTTATTAGTCCATAAAAAAACCCCACAGCCCTGGAAAAATGACAAAGACAGAAAATACTGTGCTGTAGCAAAGTGAGATGGAACAAACGCAGCTGGCCACAGTGAGTCTGAGATTCCTGTTGCCCTGTCTCTTTGCTTTCACAGCTCTCTAAATAACAACATCTGTTTTGTAACTACAAAAGCAGCCTTCAAGCAACCATTGTTTCTGAAAGTGGCAGCAAGTCTCAAAAAAATAAGCCAACCTGCTTTGCAGAAGGAACATGAAAAGGACTATTTCTGCAAGTGTCCTTTACACTGAAGGGAATGTGGACATCCTTTATCTGTAGGAGCAGCTCTGGGCTCCCTATTGCCACACCACTGAAGGCCATGTCAGGCTTTCTGATCACTGACTTAATACTCTGAACTTCTTCCCCTTGGCTACCTTCTGCAAGAACATGCCCCTTGTTTACAAGCTCTGACAGTAGTTTCAAATGACAGCTGAGACACCCGAGGTTCCCTATTGATGTCACTTTCCCTGTGAAACAGAAGCAAATCCCTGGAGCTCCTCTGGAGCAGGCACAGCTGCCTGCAGCCAGCAGCTCCAGGCACCCGCAGCTCTGCACAGGCCGGGCTGGGCTCACACAGCACTGGCACAGCTGCCACACATCTGTGCACAGCTAGACTCACAGCCCACAGCCAGCCTTGCACAGTCAGTGCTTGACACCCGACCTCTAACAGATTCCCAGGGTTTAGAGAAGGCAAATTTGGGCAGGACTGCAGCATTCTAAGCGGCCACACAAGTTTGAAAAGACCAATTACTCAATGAACTCTTTGCTAGCAAGTTTGAATATACGACACTGGTAGAGTCTGATGTGAAAACGACTGGAGAATGAATAAAAAGGAAGGGCCACCACACTTCAGCAGCATCTTTTGGCACTCAGTAAGAACCTGCTGCCTTTCCCAACATGTCCCCTCTCTAAAGCTGTTCGCTGTTTCCTAGGTAAGACTCCCCCCCAGTGGTTGTTATTTTCACTCACATGTGAGCTCAAAGGCTGCCACAGCTCTTCAGCCTGCAAAAAAATAAAACAGCAGCACTTGCCAGTATTAAGCCTGATAAATCAAAATGAGTGGCAAGAGGCTGTCAGAAATTAGGTGTGATTTTGTATTAACTAATCTGTGTTACATATACACTGCACAGGAGCTCTGATGGAGTTCTCATTGTGCAGAAGCCTGCTCAAAGGGGATCTAACACAAACTGTGGATCTGAATTTCTCCCTTTTAATGAACTGGTTTTAAGTATATATTCACTTTCTTTCACGGTATGAGAAAGCAAACTTATTAAGAAATACTTTTTTGTTTACAAACAGGTGATTACCTGTTTTTCCTGTTTGCCAAGAATAGTCCAATGAGATACACATTATTATTATCATGTGATCAACAACCCTCAAGACCATATTATAAAACTACTCCTAATTGCTATGAAAATCCAGTAAAAGTTCAAAGCACACCAAGTTCTGTGGCAGACATGCATTCTGACCACCCCAGAACCTCCAATGGATCCTATGGGAGGTGAACAAGACTTAGATCCACAAGCACACCTCCCCTGTTACCTGCAAAGCTCAGACTCTGCAGCAGTGGCAGGTGTGTATGTGTATATACATAAAGCCAGACTGAACAGATTCACTGGTGAATGAGGGACTAGGGGACAAGTAAGCTTTATTTTACTCAGACTGTCACAGATGCATATACATTACTGCAATAGCTTATGTCTGAACTGCCTTTTCAAAACTGCCTAGAACCAGGAAAATGTCAATTATTAAGAAAAAAATGGAAGTCTGTATGTGAAATGTATCTGAAAGATACACAATCCCACTCTCATCACTCCTGCATTCTCAGCAGACATGTGAAGGGCTATAAAAACCTTCAGTGTGTTGCTGATAGAAATTAAAAAATGGTGCTAATACTGGCAGCACGAGTGGGACTGCCACTGCTGTTCAGGGAAAAAAAAGGGCTGCAACTCTTCCCTCTGCCACAGGCTCCAGCAGTTCCACAGGGCTGCAGGTTACTTTTTATGTAGCTCATCTCACAGCATTATCTTCTATACAGTAAGGTTTGAATCTGCATTTATCTTGTGCCTTTACAGCTTTTAGACAAGACAAGCTGAAAATAATTAGCACAAAGCTTAATTTTAAGCAACTATTTCCTGAGCACTAAGCTGATTTCCCCCATGTATAGCTTTACTAATGTGCTGCTTCAGTAAACAAGTATGTGAACTTCTGCATCACCAATGTAGTTAATTCTACCATACCTTTTTATTTTGCAATGTGAAATATTTGTTCATTAATTCAGGAAGGACAGAAGTATAATTAGGAGGGAAATAACTGCAGTCAGTTTCACTGTTACATCATCTATACTGGAAGTTCTCTGTCAGGCTCTGTATTATGAATGATCCTTCTAGCAAAGACATTTCTTCTCATTTTCTTTCTGCAAAGAATAATTTTCAATGCCAGGTTTCACTCTGGCAAGATCACCTAAATCTTTGGCAAGGCTTTTAAATGTATGTAATTTAGTATCACCATTAGTATGCAAAGATATAAAAGAACCTATCAGATTGAATACCTGATCTCATTTTTCTTAAATTCTATAGCCTGTTTCTGTTAGATCTTCCCCCAAATTCTAAGCCCCAAAGCTGAAAGGGAAGTGGGCCATAATTTTTTTAATGAGAATATATTGCTTATTTTTAATATTCTTTAGAAACTAATACCTTAATCAAAATGTTTTCAACCAGCACTTACCTTAGCAGGCTGTAATTTATTTTCACAGCCTATCTACTGTGCTCATCAAATTTTGCCTAAAACAGACAAGTGGTGCAGAATACTGTAAAAACAATGTTATACTAAGTGTATTTTTTCTCAGATCCTTGCTAACAAGATCATAAGGCACAGTTTGGAGATAATGAAAAATATTTTTACCCAATCATTTGATATTGCCAATGGATGGAGCCAGTAGCCAGAGAAGTCCATACAGACCCAGGCCACCACAGCACTCAGCAGGGCTTCTACAGATGCCTTCCTCAAGTGACTTAGATACTAAGAACACATTTTTCAGAGATGCTTACCAACATCTATTCTCCAAAGCTGTATGGCTTCAATTTCCATCACCTGTTCCACGTTACATTGCAGCAGGGAATCTTCAACCATACCCTACCATTGCTTCACCTACTCCAGGCTGGAGTAAATGGATTACTTTTACAGATGTAACTCTTTGTTTATGTATCACTGAATACGTATTGCTACTTTTCTTGAAAAATAATAATAATAATAATAATAAAGATTTTTACCAAAAACCTGAATCAGAGAGAAATAGCAATTCTGTATTCCCTGTTTCCAACACGGAAGGCCCTTGTTAAAAATGAATACAAGACCTGAGATTTACATTTTTAACGCTTCTGTACAATTTGCAGGGCCAAAGTTGACCAGGACATCACAGGAAGAACTGAGAGATGCAGTTTTTGAACTTCACATTAAACAGTAAATAGAAACACTATTACAATGTTACAGGTTAACTTACCTCCTCCAGAGCCTAGCCTATATAAAATATATAAGGAATGCAACAACTTGCAAGGATAAAGATTTCAAAACCACTATTATTTTAAAATAATAGTGTTATTTTAGCCTAGTTATTCTCACTGTCCATGTTTTAACCCAAAATAATAGGATTTAACAAGAAAGAAGGCATGCATGCATGTGGCTCACATCAGACACTTTCACAAACATTGCTACAGGCAGACACAGCAAAAGAATTTCTCCAACAGGCTGCTTTGCAGTAGAGAATTGCCACATTTTTGAACAGCATCAGTTTCTCACCTCACTTATGAAAGGACAACAGAGCAAAAGCTGGGTTTTTTTTCATTTTGATAGAAAGGCATAACCCTAAGCTCTTTAAAAACAGAAGAGCAGAAAGATGTTACCTGGATCACTAGAGTAAAATCAACATAGGACAGTTACACCTTACAGCATGCTGGACTCAGGATGCCCAAGAGACAAAATAACACCACTGTACAGAGTCCATGCAGTGTAAAGCCAGGGTGCCTCAAGTGTGACTGCCTGACTCCTTTTGTAGTGTTTCACATGGTCCTGGGTTTGCCTGGGATAGACCTAATTTTCTCCTTACTAGGTGGTACTGTGCTGTGCTTTGAAGTTCATTACATCACTGTTGGTAACACTGACATTTTAGTTTTGTCAAGCAGTGCTTACCCTAAGCCAAGGACTTTCCAGTGCCTCGTGCTCTGCTAGAGCAAGAGAAGCCATGAGGAGGAATAGTAACAATACTAAGTGCATCTTCTGGGCTAAGTCATGCCTGAGAAACAAAACTTCCTTGTAAGTAGAAGCACAGAAAGGAAACATCAGGGTTATGCACTGTTTCCCAGTATTAAAAAAATATCCTTTAAAACTTATTTTCCCTGATAAGACTAATACCAGTTAGCCATGGATTCTGTAGGAATAACTTTAATATAGTAGAGCTATACTGTGTGTAAATCTACATGTTAGAACACTACCAAGGTTCTTGGAAGCTTGGGTGTCACAGTTAAACTAGCCCAACATAATGAGCCAAGAGAGAATTCTACCACTCCTACTTGTATTGAGTAATTCCAATGGATCCACACTGGAGTTCATCATTTCAGCAGCCCTGCTGCAGACAGCTCCAACTGACTCCACAAAGGAGTTCTGCTACACATATGAACATATGGCAGAATCCAGCTGTCTACTTACACAGAAAAAATAAAATTGTGTTATGTACACATAAATGCATTTCAGAAACAATAAGGTACTACAATCATCTTTATTATTTTAAAAACAGTTTTATTCTGTATATTTAGAAACGTGTAATTTTAATAACTGCAGAGAAAAAAAAATCAGCCACACCTGAATAGCTAATAACTCATTAACAGAATGCAGTGGTATATTATCTAAACAGTAGTAGTGCCATTGTGCCGTAATAAATTGTCTATTAGTAAAAAAATACATTTCAGGGCACATAGTACAGCATCCTTATGACAAATTACAGTAGGGATACTTTTCAAGAATTTAATCAAAGTAGAGAATTCCGAGTTATATTCTTTAAATGCAGCACTTTAAAAGGTAACAACTTTGTGCATTTTTAAAAAATGTCCTCGTTCGTATATTGTAGAAATGCTGCTTTATTGCTGCAGATGTCAAAGTTCAAGGCTCAAAAGGTATGAGAATACAAAGATATCCTTAAGAAACTTCGTTTGTTTTTATATATATTTATATATATAAAAAGGTAAAGCTTATAAAAGTTAATTTACAAACCAAAAACAAAAGTGGTATGCACGCATTATATACAAGCGGTCTATAACATCTATAAATTTTCAAATGCATAGCAGAAAACATACCATCATTTTCTTCTGGTTCTCTTCTGGCTGATGAACACAAACAATGCTCGTTCTCTAAACCAAACTCACAATTTGTTGTTGTTCCCCCCCCACCCCAGTCTCTCATGATATAATATCTACGTAAGCACAAAAGCCATACAAACTTAATACAGAGAACTATGAGAGCTAAGACTATTAAAAACATGAGGGTAAGGCATCCCTGCTGGTTAATAGGTCTGTAATAATGTGGTTAATTTACAAATCCACAGAGGCATCTGAACCATAGTCATCCCACATGCTTTTCCCCCTCCCTCCCTTTCTCAGGACAATGTTTCCATACACAGCAAGTAGATGTGTTTGCATTACCTCTCAGCAGAGGAAAACATCTAAACTGTGCTACCCCAAGCTGACTGCCATTTCATTGGACATGTACACCAGAAGTCATTTAAAAACCAGATACCAAAAGGTAGTCTTGTGAGTTAAAAACACGCAGTCGCTAAAACGCAGGCCAAAATCTGTGTTTTCGACACTGGAGTATGAAAAAAATTTAGTTCCTCTGTGTATAGTTTCATTAGTACTTTCAGATAACAACATAATACTAGTAGCGCCCTTTAACAGTGAAAAAAAGAAACAACAAAAAAAAAAGAGAAACAAAAACCCCAACACATAAGAACAACCAAACCAAAGCATACAGAACCTGCAAAACCCTTGTTCCCCCTGTACACTCCCTGCTTGTGGCATGTATTGTGACCATGGTTCAAAGAATGTACTTGCTAATTCATTGTTAGTTAAAGCAAGATGCTTAAACACTAAGATCCATTATCACTTATAGAACAGTTAATACTTGATAGAGTGGTTCAGTTTATATGTAAGGTCCATCTCAGTTTCATATTATTTACTCAGTCAGCTAACTTAATATTTAGAAGTGGTCAATTAGGACTGAGACACAGTTTGCTCCAACAAGATAGTTTGGATCCCCGGGAAGAGACTTGTTCTGCCAGGTTTTGGGGTCACCTGTGGGAGGAAAACACAATGCTGGTGTTTAGTATCTGCTGTCACACAGTGTACATCTTGAAACAACCAAGCTTTTGGACAGGAGCTTTAAAGTTCTGAAGCAACACCTCTTTTGTTGTTTTTTTTTCTTTGTTGCTGTTTTGTTTGATGGTTTAAAAAACCCTGCAATTTGCATGTTACTAATAAAAAAAATAAACCTTTTTTTCATATAACATAGGTCAGTTATTCAAAACAGATACTGTGGCACTCGAGAACTGGTAAATATAACTCATACTATACAGCATAGTGCTTTCAATTTGAGACTTATTAACAGTGAATCAGGTGTTCACTGACTCCTTCCTAAACTGCCATTGACAAAAAAAAAAAAAAAATTTAGAAGCTAATGTGGGTAAGATGCATTTGAAGTATCTTGGAACAGTTCTGAGCACAGATGAGGCAAATCAGAAGTCATGTTGTATCTAAGCACTATGACACATTGGTAGTTTTATTTTCTGTGATGAAAATAATTGTAGACAGGATTGCAGTAATTTTGCAGCTACATCCAGTATATGTGTTTAAAAGCCTGAAATACTAAAAGGTATTCCAGTTAACTGGTACATAAAAATCTTTACAACAAATCTTATCTGCTCATGGTCAAAGGTTCTGGGTAACAAATCTGTTACAAAAGAATGTCATCAGCTGCCATCTCACCAGACCAAAGGTTACACTCCCTCTGCACAGTCAATTGTCTCTGAAGTGGAGACAGTATTCTTCATTTACCCACCTAAAATCACTACCAAGTGTTGCCACTACACAAAAGGTGTGATCATCCCACTATGGTAGAAAGTGAAAAATGCACTGAACTTCTCTCAAGCCATTCAGATAAATGACATTAAATAGCTTGGCCAAATAAATTGCCCTGAGGAGGAATGTGTAACAAGCTAAAGAACCCAGTCACACACCTGAGCAAACACCTGAGACCTCAGTATTAAGCGAGAATGATACAAATTCCACGTAATTTTCTTGAACTCATGAAAACAAAATGAAGTACACAATGCACTGAGTGATGGCAACATCTAACGTAGTGACAAGAAGTGGCCAGTGTATAGTCAGAGAACACAAACAAATTTACTGCAACCAGCTGAGACTGCTTCTTTCAATCAAAAACCTCAATAATGCTGGAGATTTTTTCCTTTTATAGCTTCAGGAATTTCCATTCAAAACTCATATGATCAAATGTATTAGAAGAGTAGAACAGGACTGTAAGACGGTCGGGTCCTAGTCTTGCACATGAGACAGGCAGACTTGTTTCCAACCTTTCCTTCTAAATACATAGTAAGGATACATAGCTATGGAGAATGTTTTTCCCATATTTTCCCATACAACTGCTTTGAAAAGGAAAATAAAGAGATCACTTGGTATTTTTTACATTCTAATCAGTGTGGCCATAAAAGGCAACTTTTTTTTCCCGGTCAGTTTTAATACCAGAATCAGTTAAGCTTTTGCAGGGGTTTAAGAGTAAAATACCAATGTATGAGGCTTAAATGTGGCAGGAAGGATGTTAGTAAGTGCAAATGAATGTCACTTTTAGGACAGAACATGGATACATTGAGAAAAGATGAGGTAGAGCAGACGACTGAAGAGAGAAAAACCCCAGAATTGTATAAATTGTTATAATAAAGCCACCCCAAGAATCAGAGTCCCATAACCAACTAATTTAGAAAGAGAGAAAACAATTATTTATTTAAGACACAGTATGGTCTACTTACATATCATAAGACAGAATTGCCTAATCTTTAAGTTTGTCTCAAAAGAGCAATGTTATGATATACATCCCATTTCAGATTAACAGAATGTGGTGTTATATTTACAGTACAGAAAGTGTTAGGGTTTAAATATACACGCTCTTGCTTTCACCCACACATGCGCGCACACACACATCCCACTTTGGGAAGGGAGGAAAATGTCTCAGTGACTTCAGTTATTGTTTAGGTCGTTTGAGTCCTCTCCCTTCACTTCAAGTAAGTTCATGAACAGGTGCTATTAGTTACAAAGGAAGTGCTGTGTTGGTTTTGTACATAGTTGTCATATCTTTTGGGACTCTATCGTTTCTGAGCCCATGTTTTAACACTGCCATGTATACACACATTGTTAAATAGATGCATGCAACACATGCATAGAATAGCTTATAAAAAACAACTAAAAATTATTGCCATTAATACCTCTAGATTATTGATTCCCCATGAAGGGGATTGACGCTTTAATCTTTCAAAGCATCAGTGCTTTGGTGTTGACAGTGATAGATACATTGGTGAGAGAAGATATGCATACATGGTGGCTTAAATGCTGTACACAGAAATACATTTTTCACTCAGTACTCAGATCACATGTGCACATTAATGGCTTCAATCTTCCACCATAAATTTTGAAAGTAGCTGAATAAAACCTTAAGACTTTTTCCCCAGATGTGCAAACATTCCTTTTTAAATCTCTGTAACCTCACAGCCGTTTCATGAAATTGCTTGAAACTTGCCCAGAATGCTCAATTAGGCTCCTCACCAACAATTTCAGCCAATACATTCTCTCCCTCATCCCAGAAAGCCACAGTGAGGTAAAAATGAACAGGTAAATAAAATTGCAACCTAGTTGCAACTTTTACTATCAACCAGAGACTTCTGGATAAAGGCAGTAGAGGAGAGATAGGTAGGAGCAAGCAAGAAAAGTCTTTTGGAAAAACCAGCTACATTAGAATAAATTGCAAATGCTTTTACCGAACACTATAGTTTTCTTAAATGACCCAATTGTTAGCATCAACTTGCACACATGGAAACAGTTAACAAGCGTTAAATCATGATTTATGAGCATGCAGATTGTTAAGATTTGCCAGAGTCCTATATGGTTAATTAAGCAACAGACAAACACCAGTTATGTTACAAAGGCCAATCAGAGGTACATATTCATTTCCTCTCAATTTTAGTGCGACTATCATTTCAAGTGTATTCAGCTGTAGCAGTCCTCAAGAAAGAAGACAGAATAGAAAAATATGGTAATATTTAATAGACTAGAGATATTACTCTTTTTCTGCTATCATGGTTCTAGCTATGAATTTGCACCATGAGTAAATGTAAGAAAGACATTTGTAATGAAAGTGAAATGGGAGAGTTTGACACAAATACAATGATTGAGTTTTTATATTACACAGCATCACCTTTAGCCAAAATAACTTAAATTATACGATAGCACCCAAAAGCCCCAAAAGGACAGAGGGAGGACAGCATACCCGACGAGGAGTCGGAGGATTTTAGAGCAAAAGACCAACCATCAGGGGTCATAGACGCACAGTGTGGCAGGCGCAGCTCCACTGGCTTCAGGAATTTGAGTCCATGAGGCCCACACATTACCAAGGGGCTAAGAAGTGTTTCACCTAGAGTTAGGGGAAAGAAAAATCTGTTACTGACTTTTCGTGAAATACATTCAAACTATTACACAATTACACTGCAGAGCTTCTCAGCAACTCAATTTAGAAAATATATGAACACTTAGATTGGTCAGTCAAGCACAGGATTGTTTCTTACTCAAATGACTTTTCAGTGGAACACACTACAATCTCAAAATGGAAGCTATTGAAGCATATTCAGGTTACTTCGATATTCTGTTTTGCTCTTGTTAGAAAATTGTATTAAGTAACAGAACAGTGTACAGTGCCAGCTGTTACCTTTCTCTTTATCCAAAGGTGGAAGTATACTGTTGTCTCTGCAGACTTTGAAATATATTTCTTGCTCTATTCCCTCTGGAATGGCTCCTTGTGGTATAATAATACTAACTCCAGTCTCTATGGAGCTCAATACACCACCATTGCTGTTAAATACACCTCTTGCTGTGGCTACAACAGTGTGTCCATCTTCCTCCTCCTCATCCTCAAGTGCTGTAGGGCTGAAAAGACAGAAAGCCTAGCAGTTTTATCAATATTTCCTTCCTGAAACTCTGCGGCAAAAAAAAAGCTCCACCCCTCCAAAAAAAACAACAAAAAAACCCAAACCTACCCCCACCCAAAAAACAACCCATTCAAACAAAGAAAGAAGCCTCCCAACAAACAATAAACCACCAAATCTCACCAACTGAAAACATTCAGCAAGTAGTTAAAGCAAGAATTCAGACCACCTGAATCTTGTTTCCAACTGCCTGCTGCTACCATTACACAGAAAGAGCTTACCCCAGCTGCACTTCAGCTTCATAAAAGTAAATGCAACTAACATAGAAAAGTTTATTTTTTGCCCCAAAATCCCATTCTGACTTTACTACTAGAAGATTTAATAATTCTTATTCAAGTGACACTGAACCCTTCTACTTACGTATATTTAGAAAACAAAGCTTGCTAAAAAAAAAAAAAAGCAAACATTTTTCCTGGTTGTCAGGCTGTAACTAAAGAGAAACTTGTAACTTCAAGGTACCTTGATGAAGTTTTAAGAACAGGTCCAAAAGAATTTCACTCAAAGAACTAGTAACTCCAAAATGTAGCAGTCTACAGAACTACCTAGCATAATACATTTCTAAGGTGCTTAAGAACATATAGGACAAACAGCAAAATTTTAAGTCTGGTTCCTGCATTATCTTGAAGTAACATATTAATAAAACACTGTTCTGCAAAAGCAAGTAGTTTAAGACTGTAACAGTATCTGTTGCTCTTGACGTTGCTCTTACACGTGTTAAAGCATACCAGGCATGCACGAGCTGCAATTAAGCAACTGCTGTTTTGTCACACAGTTATGAACACCAATACGAAACTGCACAAGTTACTTTATCTTTTCACAAGTATTTTTAAAATGTCCCTTATTCATGTGTCCCATGGGGTCTCTCTAAGAACACAATGAATATAATTCAGCATAACAGCTATCTTTAGACATTAATTCCGTCTTCTGGAAATAGATTGCAAGACGAATTATTACTATCTACCAGAAAATTTATAATTCAGTATGAGAAATAGGAAGTAAAAGCCATGCCAATTTCTAATAACAGAATGCAAGACAGTACAGGGACATAGAACACATTTTAAGTATCTATCCTTTGGCAGAATTTAGAATCATAGCATCAATCTTCCAACTATAACATCAACAGAAATTGGAAGCAGAATAAAAAAAGCTGCATTTTTTCACAGATGACCTACAGTTGTACAAGTGGAAAGAGAAGGAGCAGCAGCTCACCTTACAGGAATGGCTTTAGGCACAGCATTAACATTATTTGGTTGATATTTAGGCTTGTCGACCTGTACAGTGTAGGTGTCCATTCCACTCTCAAAGTCAGGAGGCTGCGATGAGCTGTGTGCTTTCAAAATTGGTTGAGGAGAATTTGAAGATTTTGATGGCAACTCTGGTTTATGCTGAGCTTCATTTGGCAAGAGATTGTGGTTGAATTTGGGACTTTCAAACTTGCGCTCAAAGGGCCGTGCCGCACTCGTGTAGGGTTTGGTTGAGAAGCGGTTGTAGGAAGGAGTGACTGTTTTCTGAATCTGCTCAGTTCCATTAACAGGGCCTTTGTCAGGGAAGCTTTTCTGAGGGTAAAAAGTGGACTGCACAGTGTCCTCTCTAGAGGATCTGAAAATTGCTGACTTATTCTGAGATGGAGGAGGGTCGGACACAGAGTTAACTGCAATGAAAATGAAAATATCCAAACTCGTCAGTAACCACCAGAAATGTCTAGTCACATACACAGAGGCATAAGAACACACTTTAGTCAATTCTTAATCTTCAGTATAAAATATATACAGGTTCAGCTTAGCTCTCTTAGATCATCTGTCCTCCAAAATGCAAATTTTGTACATCTGGGCCAGTTATCTAGCATTTCATTAAACACGTTGAAGACAATGGTATGATCTTTCAATAGAAAGATTAGGCTAATTTATATCATGATCAAACTCCCAGAAAAACAGTACTGAAATACCACTGTATACTTGCACAAACCAGAAAATTCAATTGAACTGAGCAATTCCCTCAATGTGAAAGTGAGAACAACTTTTTCTTTTGCTTTTAGAAGCCTACAACTATTACTCATGTCAGAAGAATTCTGCTCAAAAGCACAGGGCATTTTACTTCATCTTTGCTGAGACAACTGAGACAGTTACGGGTACTACTAATACTTGGAAGCTACCTGGTTTCAGAGATAATCACAAAATAATTTCATAAAACTCCATCTCACTACAGTAAAAAACCATTTTCAATACTAATTATTCCATGTTTCCGTTAGAGAACAACATAGTTACCCATGTAGACATGCTGAAGCAACCCCACAAGCATCTGACAAGCAATAGCTGTTCCCACAAAGGTCAGCTTTGTAACTGCTCACCTTCAGAAAGTGCAGGCTTGTGGTGTGCTGGGAGAGACAGGACAGGACTATTAATTGACTGTGGCTGTGTGTACTGGACTGAAGGAGCAGGAGGAGGAGTTGTAACTTGAGGGATTGGCTCATAGCGTTTTTCACCAACAGGTCTATCCATTGATTCAGTATCAGTTGGTTTCCCCCTGTTGAAATAGAATTAAAAACCAAATATTTGACTGTACAGTTTCCTCACTGCTCCTGCATTCACTGCTATTTTTTTGTCTTCTATGATCACCTGATTTCCATCTCTTCCTATAAATATTAAAACATTATTTTCTTCAATAGCCTGTCTCAAGTATAAAAACATTTATTGATAAGCACAAGAGATTCAGACAACATTGACCTTTAGAAGATTAGTAACACAAACCAAGGCAAACAAAAGGCAGATGACATTTCAGGTGTATTTGCATAATTGCCTACTAGATATTAATTTTTCAACTTCATTTGGAATAATTTCAAAGAAAGAGTGTTCACTAATTTCATGGGTCTTTGAAAGAAAAAGGTAAATCCACTTCTTTTTGGGGTTGTTTTTGAAAGGCATAATGAGCCAACACAACAATGGATTCTAGTATAACTTCTTTAAATACACCTAGTATTTGAACAATGCCATCTTAATTAGAAATGTAATCAGCTTAAGCTTCACTAGCTTTATGTGCATAGTGTATGTAACTTTAAAATTTTTTTTTCAGAACATTTTTCTGATGCTAGAAATGTTTATCCACAGGTTCACTACATACAATGATTGCTTTCACAAACACCTGTAATTTTGGACTGCAATATATTTATTGCACTTACTTTCAGAATTTGTGTGTTTCAAATTTTAAGTGCACATAATGCCTGTGATGAAATGTAACAGTGAGAGGACACCTGAAAACATCCTCACATCAACAACAGTCTTACCACTTGATGTTCCTTTTCAAGTAGTCATAGCTAGTGTAAGAGCCAAGAAATCTAGGTGATGGCAAAGCAAACAGCAATAGAAGAATGAAAGAAAACAGTCATTCTATCTTGAGCATATTATTTCTTCACACTTTTCATGTTAGTCCTAGCAGCTGTCATATGACAAGGTTGTTGAAACAGAGACACTATTCACAGAGATGTTTCTGACAAAACCTTTACCATATGCATGTGTACAACAATCACATATTACACTCAATATGAGATTTGGTCAGTGAATTAAGAGGTAGTCAAGATCTTGTACTGGCAGATATTAAAAGTAAAAATGAGAGTACGCTAAGCCATTTGTTACAATCTGTATAAACAAAGCTACTCAAATGCACTGAAAGAAATTAACAACCTCACACACAGTCTAATTTGAAGCAACTTCTTTAGCCATAACATTCACAGAATCACAGTAGTTTTGTACTGCAGAACACGTATTGAGGCACATTCAGAGCAACTGTTTCTCCAGCACTATCAGCTCATCCAATAGAGAGCCCACAACATAAAATGCTTCTGGTTGTGTTCAACACTGTCTAAAAGGACATCTTAGAACTGTTTAGGAATACTAGAAGAGACAGAACCATAATTATACTGATGGCCTCCTTTGATTTTTAACACTTACCTTACTTACATATAGCAAGAAAATATATTGTACATGAGGACAGCTTTCCCTCATCCCTTCGCTTTCTCTATGCTCATAAATATTTAACAGGCAACAATTCTAGACACCAACCATCTTGATGCTTCAGAGGAGTATGCCATGAAACTAAGAAAAGGCTGGTAACTTTTGAAAGTCTGCTTGATCACCACATGAATGAGAAGATCAGTGATCTAAACAGCATTTGTATGAATATACCTCAAAAACCAGAGTCACAAAAAGATTATTTTAGATCTATCTCAAAGCTTCCACTCCCACTGATTTTATCCAAAGCCATTTATCCAGCAAAGGGAGTCATTACTACATGTTGCCTTTATTCCAGGTGGGTAGCAGCTGCTCTCTCAGCAAAGTGCCCACCTGAAATCACTGCTTCCCAGAGGGAGATAGTAACCAGGGCAGGGCAGCCCTGCAAAAGCCCACAGAAAAAACCCAACACACTCCACACTGATCAGAACTGCATGTCTGTCCCAGGGAACAAAAAAATGGGGAAAGGCACTACCTTTTGACGAAGAGAGGGGAGCACCAAGCTGTGTTTAGTATGAAGCACATTCTGGCCTGACACAGGCTCCTGACCAAGGGTCAGACAAGCCCATGCACACTGCTCAGAGCCCGTATGCAGCCAAGGGATCCACAGCACAGTGATCCCTTACAGCTTCTAAGGGTACAAATGAAGCTCCCCTAATTATTAATAGGCTGTTTCCTAACCCATTTTCCACCTCATCTTCATTACAAAATTGCTACTTTAATTTGAAAGGATGCAGAAATGAACCCCTAGAATGGGCCAGTGGGACCCAGGTTATAAGCCCATGGGTGCAACAGCAGCTCTTTGCTGATGTTCCACGGACTCCAGCGAACACACTCAGGAGTCTGGATGCTGTTCCTCACTGCCCTCAGCTGAGGCTGCAGCTGCTCCTGTGAGGACTCTAAACCCTACTCAGCACAGAAATTTGCAAAGTTACCTCACTCAGCAGCGTGTCAAGGTAAAGCAAGTAACTACATTGAACCAAGCAGCAACAAATGCACTACTCTCAGCCACGGGCTGTATCTGCCTCAAATTGCTTCAGCTACATCTACTGAAACACACCCATTTACAAGTTCTACTATTTTCTCACATCAAGAGAAACTATCCCTTATTCTACAGTTCCTGACAACTGTAACATGCAGATATGGCATTATCCCTACAAAGCAGATTTAGCAATGGCATAAATTTCCTGAATTATGAAAATAAACCCCCAACAAACTAGAAGAGTAAAATAATTTGTAGTGGGGAAAAATACTGTCACCATACTTACTCAGTGGCAAAGAACTTTACATAACTTGATGTTTTACATTAATATTTAACACTAAGAAAGTTGTAGCTATTGCTCATGAATAAATAAAATCTGTCCTCTGTACCCAGAATACATTATACAGATTATTCAGAAGCAAGAGATTGCATAATCAACAGTTCCTGTATAATCCAAATTTAGTCCTGTTTATTTTTAGAAGAGTTTATTCACAGAATAGCAACTACCATAGAAATTCACTGGGAAAAAAAGATTAATACTGAGCAAGTAACAGGAACAATGTGGAACCAGGTGAAAGGAGTGTCCTAAACATGAATGCTTCCTCAAGACAGCAGTTGGTTTGTGTTTCCACACAAGGACACTGCAGTGTACTAGAGGCAGTACTGTCCAACTGAGGAGCATTCTTGTTTATCTCTTTCCACTTACATTAATATTTTAGTATTTGTCTATTTGCACTGGACTACCCTGGGTAAGCTTTCTTTCCCATGTCTGTCCCTTCCTGTTAAGGGTTACATTCTTTCACAAAGCAAAAACACAACACATGTTTGTCCCACATGATAGATGAAATTGTCAGCCTTAAAACCAGTATTATCTTACTCCTCTGTGGCAGTAAGAGGTCACCTTCCCATATGTACAAGCCCTGAAGTTATACACTAACTCATGATCAAAACACAACCACAACTGAGCAGCCAACAAATACAAGTGTCAAATACAGCAGACAGAAGCAGTAGGTAGAAATATGGAACAATCTCTCTCAACCATGAGCTGATCTGCACCAAGAATTAATAGTTGTGTCTGTCTCTCATGCTTTTCACCATGACAACAGTGCAGAAAATAAAGGTACAATGAAAGCTTTCGACACTCTCCATCTGAAGAATGTTACAACCCTCACAGTTACTCCATGAAAGCTCACAACACTTCTCCCAAAGCATGACTTGCATTTTCAATGGCAACACAGCCCATGCCTACAGACCAAAATGGATCACCTGTGGGCAACACTGGGTTTTGTATGTGAGAGTGGAATTTTGAAAATTACTGCTATGAGTTCAGTCAGGACAGTTTTCTTAGGTCTGTGCCTATGATGGCCAGAGAGTAGAACGGCTAAGCTCTCATCTTTCCACCAGAACACACTGGGCAAGTGAAAAGGAAGGATAAGAAGCATCCTTGCCTGAGAATCAGAACTGGTTACAGATACCCAATATAGACACCATTAGGGAAAAAAAGGTGAAACCTTTAAAACCTGTCAAGCTCTTTGGAGTATCCCAACATTCTCAGGTCACAAAGACAGACAGTGGAAGATCACAGACAATGACCAAACAAATAAGAACTGGATTTCCAAGTCCTAACTCAAGTCCTTTAAGACAGGCACTGGAACATGGTGTATCAAGTACATGAAAAATCCCTTGCACATACACTCAACATTATAAAACTTCAGCTAGCTGGTTTGTTACTTCATTCTAAAGATCTCATTTACATTAAGGCTGCCAGATTTTCAGCTTGACCTGAATAGTCCATGTTTCAAGCAGGAATACAACCAATTCAACCAAAGCCTTCAAATCCACCCCATTTTCAGGCTGCAAGCAGCAAGCCAAGGTAGCTTTTCAAAGTAACAGCCACAAACATCTTGTTACAGTTTCAAAACAAATTTACAGAATCAAAACAAATTTAGGTAACTGTGGGATGTATTCAAAAAGTTTGTGTTAGTATCCTCCAAAATAGCTGGCTCTACCTGAGCTAAATCTGTGTATGAGCTTTCACACAATTTCTGTATCAAAATGTTCCAAATCAAGGAAGCAAAACAATACAGGAAACAGATGTTTCCATCAACAGATTAAATTCTGGCCTCAGCAATATTCCCTAAAGGCTCAGTTTCCTAATGTCAAACATGGCTAACGTGCACAAGAACAAATGCATGCAGAACTGGAATAAATCAAAACCTTTGCTTTGAAATGTATAAGCACTACTGCATTAGACTAAGAAAATACTTCGTTATATCCTGCTTATGATCATAAACAGAAGACAATCAATGATCTTGATGAGGGGATTGAGAGCACTCCCCCAGTAAGTTCACGGGTGATTGTAAATGAAGTGAGGGTGTTGATTTGCTGGAGGGTAGGAAAGCTCTGCAGAGGGATCTGGACAAGCTGGATCAGTGGTCTGAGGGCAACTGTGTGAGGTTCACAAGGCCCAGGCTGGGTCCTGCCCTTGGCTCACACCACCCCTGCAGTGCCCCGGGCTGGGGCAGAGGGGCTGGAAAGCTGCACAAGGCCCAGGGGGTGCTGGTCAACAGCAGCTGAAAGGAGCCAGGTGTGCCCAGGTGGCCAAGAAGGCCGATGGCACCTGGCCTGTCCCAGCCATGGTGTGTCCAGCAGGACCAGGGCAGTGACCACCCCCTGTGCTGGGCACTGCTGAGGCCACACCTCGAGTGCTGCGTCCAGTTCTGGGCCTCTCACTGCAAGGAGAACATTGCACAGGTCCAGAAAAGGGCAACAGGGCTGGGGAAGGTCTGGAGCACAAGTCTTGTGAATTGCAGCTGAGGGAGCTTGGGGGGCTCAGCTTGGAGGAGGCTCAGGAGATACATTATCAGTCTACAACTCACTCAAAGGAGACTGTAGCCAGGTGGGGGTCAGTCTCCTCTCCTGGTAAGAAGTGACAAGAGGAAGTGACCTCAAACTGTGCTTTAGGTTGGATATTGGGAAATATTTCTTCACTGAAAGGGTTATCAGACATTAGAACTGGCTGCCCAGGGAAGATGTGGAGTCACCATCCCTGGAGGTGAAAAATCCTTGGGTTATGCTTGGACGTGATCTTAGTGGTCTCTTCCAACCTAAACAATTATATGATTGTATGCTAGTAGGTACTAAGTAGAAGTACCATGTTGAAGGACCTGATACCTGCAAAAACGATTAATTTATCAAAATAAAAATTGTAGAGGTATGTGCTTTTAAACTAAAACTACACCTAAACAGAAACCTCAGTCTTCACGAATACAAAATTTCATTTCAGTACCACAAGTCCCTGAACTCCATTGAACACAGGCAGAATTTCTGTTTTAGTCCTAGATGCCCCCCTCCTTTTTTAAATTAAAAAAGGCAAAGAACCCAAACTTACTTAGAATAATTGCTGAAATTCAGCTGATTCTGAGAATGTATTGGTTTGGTGGGCTCAGAGTGATGGCTGGCAGGAACCTGCGCCGATGGCTTATTTTCAAAACTCCTGCGATCGAAGTAGGAGAGCTGCTTGCGGTAATACTCCTCATCCTCCTCGGGATCGTAGTGATTGGAACGCACAATATCTTCAGGTGCCTTCACTTGAGGTCTCTGTGGTTCTGGGGCCCTAACCAAGAAGAAAATATACAGTTGCATCACCCAGTTGAACAAGCATAGATGCCCAAATTACCATTCTCTTTTATCACCTAGCTAGCAATAAAGCAATTTTTGTAATTGCACACCCTGCCTTTTTACCTATATTGCATGGAAATCAGACAGTTGTGACATACCATAAGAAAACGCTTATACCTTACCTTTTCCCTTTCATTTTGCTTTCTAATTAGCTCAATTAAAGATAGAAAAAGTAGAACAGAGATGCTTAAGTTTCTTCCTCAAAAAAGCTGAGAAATCATTTTATCTTTCCCCACCTCCCAGCAATCACACCCATGAGAACTGACTTCATGCCCTGCTTTATTATTAATACACAAACCATACTGACATGCTCCAACTCCTCTCTGCAGTTTGCAATTTGAAGCACTAAGATGTGTTTCTGAATATTCTACACTCATATTGAAAGCTATATTTAATCAGTTGTGCATCTACCTGTAGGTTGTTTTCTCGTGCTCATACTGGCTTTGAGAAGTTGGTTTTGGACCACTCACACTTGTGAGTGCAGGCTTAGGTGCCAGTTCTGGAGGCTGTAAAGAAAAGCACAGCACATTCTCTTAAATTCTAACATTTAGAAAGATAAAGCACTTTATGATTAAGAAAACTAAGACTAAGACTACCTTCCCTTCCTCCAAAAGAAAAAATAAGTATCAGCAAAAGAAGAATCAGGAGAGTTTCCAGTATAGCAAGACCCCTGGCAGTGTTTTCACAATAAGTGTTTGGGTTCCACTTTTAAAACATACCACATTTAGGTTGCCAAAAGGCAATATTTCACAAGCAGCAAAGCTTTATTTCTGAGACAGTATTTTACTTCTTGTAGTGCAGTCTCATTAGCAAAAAAGCAAGAACTAAAAAACTTTAATGATTTACCTTGACAGTTGATGTATCACTTGTATCCTTCATTTTTTCCAAAGATGGGGATCTTCTCCTTTCAAATATCTTAACCCTACTTCGCACAGACTGTGGTTTCATGGCTGGATCTTCTTCTTCCTCAGCTAGAGATGGTGGTGTAGGCAGTGGTTTACTGTTGGAAGGCAAAACTTCTGGTTTGGTTTGTGATGAAGGGGGAGGAGGAAGAGAAACACCTGAAGTGCTATGAGAAGGCTCATATTGTCCAGCTTTAGCATTATAAGCTTGAGGAGGACCTTGCTCATAGCCCCTTATGTGTGGATCAAAGTACTGCTTGGGTTCAGGAGACCGAGATATGGCTGACTGGTATGGCTGAGCTTCTGGTTTGTATCGACCGTGGGTGTCATATCCAGCCGTGTGTTGATCTTCGTATCGCACTTGTGGTAAGCTGAAGTTTTTGGGTGCATGCTCGTAGCGAGGTCTGCTGTCATAGCTCATTGCAGGGGGTTCCTCAAAACGAGGTTGTGCTGGGTAATAGCTGCGCTCTGTGCTCTCTTCTAGATTTTGTCTGGAATCAAGATCCCTAGGAGGCTGGTTTTCATAAGCTGTTCTTGTTTGGTTATAGGGCTGTTTCTCCTCATAATATGTCCAGTGCTCCTCATAGGGAGGCACACGGTCATCGTAATGTAGGCGAGGGTCATAACCACGAGAAAATTGATCTACATAGTTTGTAGAGTCATACCTATATGTTGACTGTTCATAATCCCTGCTCGGTTGTTTTTCTGCATACTGAGCCTGGGATTCATAGATCAGATTTGGGTCTCTCTCCTGTCTCTGTACTGGGTGATTAATTGCTGGCTGTTTTAAGACGTAGCTTTGTCTGGATGCTTCTTCGCTAATGTATGGATCCTTTCGGTACACCTGTTAGAGAGAGACACTTCTCAGCTAAAATGAAAAGAAACTTCAGCTGCAGTTGAAAGGCAATATTTGAAACAAGCCCAAGTTTTAAATGTTTGCTTTAATTTTGTTTAAAAGCAAAATAATTTAATGCAGATATTTGCAACAAGAGGAAACTGAACTTGGTGATTCAAGAGATCCCTTTTGGTCTTGTTTTTAAGAAAAAACATGTAAGTAGATTAGAAGAGAAAGACAAAGATAATAGCCTCATGTCTGGGGTTTGGTCTTCGGGGAGGCACAGGCACTTTTTTCAGAATGCAGAAAGACTGGAAGTGAAATATATAAATACACTAAGATAGTTCTAGCATTGCTGAAGAAGTATATAAAGTCACTCAACAAACTAGACTCAACTTCACGATCAACAATTTGGCATGGTTTAAATTTTAGGGAAATAAGATTTTTCTCGAGGCCTCATTAACAGGAGAACGTTGACAAGCTAAAGAAGTCACAGGTAAAGTAAAATCGAAATACAAATGCAGCCTTGTTTAAAAAGTCATGTTTTTGAGAAGTGAAAAGGACAGAGTTTGAAGCCATGCACACAAAACATTACATGATGCTTAGCAATTCAGATGGACTGGTTTTTGTAACCTCCATGATTCTCTTAGAAGAAAAAAAAAAATAGAAGTAATTCTTCAAATAAGGGCAAAACAAAGATCATGTGCTAGCTTGATGTACAGCAGGAAATCAGCACAACAACGTGGCACAGGTACCTTTGCTGGATCTATATGCGGCGATAAGGATGATGGCTCTTGGTCTCTTAGTACTACATGAGCTCCCTCAGTACTCGGTGTTCTTAAGGGGCCCGCTTGTGGTTGGTAAGAGTTGTAAGGAGCAGCAGTAGGCTCCTCCAGTCTGACATTAGTTAGGTTTACATTAGCATTTACTGCAGAGGCTGATGAGGTTGCAGGGTTTGATTCAGGCGACGGGGAAAGGTAAGGGACTGCAGGTGAGGCTTCTGCTTTCTGTGAAGTGTTTAAAATATTTTAAATATACTGCTATTGAATCAATGTATGACTTTTTGATTTATATTAAAATAATTTAAGTGATGCTCTGACCAATGCAGCTAGATGTAGAATGAAATGTACTGACAGTATCATGCACTAACTAGCACTTCCAGAAATTCATTAGGTTGAGGATTATAAAATCAAAACATTAATTAAAGTAGGATGGTACTTCAATCCCCCTCCTATCAATGAGTCACTAAAACAGGCAGGACAAGCTGATTCTCCAATTCACTGTAATGTATTGCTGCTGATGACAGATTCTTGTATGCACACACAACACTGGTAAACAGAACGTAAGTGGACATTTCTTATTCAAGAGAGCTTGCAACACTTGTAAGTGCAGAGTGCTCGGTGTACAAAGTAACTTTCTTACCGGCTGAGTAGTAGTAGTTTTAAATCCTGAAGAGTCTATTCTGAGATTTGGCTGTGGCTGAGCTTGAGATGCATAAGCAGGGTAAGTCTGAGTCTCATGATGCATTCCAGAAGAATCCTCTCGAACAGGTTCAGAGGAGCGTGTAATAGCAGATTCAGGAGGAGTCCCAACCTCATCATTGAGAGTTTCATCCAGTTCTTGATCGGTGTAAGCACCCCCTTCTGTGTCTGTGTCCTCATAGTCAGACGTGTGTCTGCTGTCTGTGCTGTACATGGAATACTCACTGCCGGGAGCGGAGAGGTAAGAAAGGCGGTCATCGTGTAAATCAAGATCATCACTTGTAGCACCATCTGCCTGTGGCAAACAAAATTAGGGTACACGTTTATTGAAATACCTTTTAAAGAACACCCTTTCTCTTGCAATGTGGAACGTGGGAGTTTTATCAAATTCAGTATCAATATCATCACAGGGGACAAGAAATTGGGTTTCTGGCACCTAGTAGGTTAAGCTTAGACCTAAAAGACTTATCTGCAGCCTAGCTCTTTGAATTATTTTACTAAGGGATCAGATGAGTGTAAGGGAGGGGGCGACAGAGCGGTGTCCAGAGATGTCAAAATGCTTGGAAAAATACAGAGCTGCACTTTAAAGTGGTATATGATACCGGAATCATTACTTTGCAAGGAGCTAAGGTCTAATCCAGATCTAATTAAGAAACCCGCAGCAATAGCTGATTGATCATTTGCCTATGTTTAGTTGGCACTTCACTTGACAATAGTTCTTCAAGAGGAGGGATCTAATGTGCATAGAGCAACATGCAGCTCAAGAAGGCAAGTGGAGTTTTGGAGAAAATAGAATACTAACTTATGATTTCACATGTGTTTTCTCACAGCTCTTCTCAGAAGGGTCAGAAGGAACATGACTATGCCTCTTGCTTTTATAGCAATGAAAAACACATCCTATCATCAGGCAATCCCATCCCTGAGTACCCAGGTTGTGAAATCCCCAAAAGTTCTTTGATGAAAACCCATCCAATGTTCACAGCAACCCGCAAAACCCTCACAGCATTAATATATCCTCCAGTTAACAATGCCAGTGAGCAAATGCTCCCTTACTACACTGCTACATGCATAAGGACAACTGTACAGCTCTCATTAACAGAGTAAGTGTTCTAATGCACTGACAAATCAGTTTGGAGCAGCTCACACAGCCAGGAGGCATTACTGCTTTAGATCTTCACAGAAAACCTCTCACGAGTACTGTTTTGCCATTCCCCCCAACCATGATTTCTTACCTTTCCTTCTGAAACCCACACTAGTTGGTTCTGTTGTTGCTGAATTGCTTCTTTAAGAGCTCCATACCATCCTTCATTCATTGAATTCAAGTTAATGGTAGCTAGAAGTACAGCAGATTAGTTTGACTTATGATTTCTGCAGATCTATAAGAAGGATCTGTACCACGAGTAATAAAAGCAATATAAACTGGTAGGTTAAAATTATGAGATTTAAATAGTAATGTAAACATTAGTATCCAAAGCAACCTTAAGGCCCGATGTGCTTTGGGACGTTTTACCCCACAGGAAACACTGAATTAACAGTAGCTTAGAATAAAGAGAGGCTTGAGTTCAGCCAGACTAGAACAATAAAGTGACATCATTTTCCTATTTATTCAAGTTTTGATTTTGGCTGATGATACTGCAAAGCCACAAGATCTATTTGAAATGTCATTCTGATGTTTCAGATTGCTTTACATTTGTGCACTCATGTGCAAATGATGCACACACCAATTAACTAATGGGGAAGCCTGAGCAAGTCCATCACTGCTTGACCTGTTCCATTCGCAGAAAATTCCGTAGGTAGAAGCTTCTCATCCTGCCTCCCCTTCCCTCTCAGAAATTCTAATCCAGCCTGTGTAATTACTTACTTGTGAAGAGATGGTGATTATTTTTGCGGAGCTTGTGAGCTCTTTCATACAGCTTTCTGGCACTTTTTCGGGATTCTGGGCACAACCTCATTCTCATGGTCTTTACTCCCTGCTTAGAATCAGGATTTAGGAACACTACAATTGGATACCACTGGGCATAATTTAGACGGTCCACTGCATTGGGAGTGACATCTAATAAAGCATGTTTGTCCTGTAGTGACAAAAAGGACAGAGGCAAGAAAGTGAATCATTTATGTCTCACATGAAATTTTTTTAACATACTCCACAAACTGATTTTGTACTACCTTTACAGAATTCATTGTTTCAAAGTACTGATTTAAATCCTTTGCCTATTTGAATTAACAGAATAATAAAAACCAAACCAATTTCAATTTTAATTTTGAACTGTAGGACCACTGTATAAGTCTAGGATTTTTTACATTTGATTCTATTTTTAAAAAACCTCCTCAAAGTAATCAGACACCAAAATAAAACCAAGCAGTTTCCTATCAGCATTCTGTAAATAGGAAAAAACCAAATACTGTAACACAAGACACGGTCCCATTACACACTTCTATCGTCCTTTTTACAAAAAAAATCACTGAATGCAGAACTTGGCCAGCTTTCATTCAATGCAATCAGGCACACAGCATGAAGCATACTGACTTTGCTGCTATAATAGCTTTGTTCCCTCTCATACTTCAGCATCTGAAAATCTTCCAGTTTTTAGGTAAGGGAATAAAAAGGTAAGCCTCATATAACGCACTAATGGTAGAGGTTTTAAGGATATTACGGAAAGGAGATGGAAGAACCCTTTCTTAGTCCTCACACAAAAGAATATGTCAAGTGATCAATTTGTACACAGGGGTGGGACAAAACCAACAGCTCCAAAAATAAAGTAACCATTTCTAGCTATAATGTCACACCATGGCTTTAAATGAAAGAGGAAACAGCTTAAAAGAGCCTCAATGGAGAGAGGACAACAGCCTCTGGAACAAAGCCTAGAAGTACATCCAGGCTGCAGTTATTAATGTGGAGAAGGGTGGGGGGGGGGGGGTTTCTTATTAATCAATAGAGAGATGAGACAGTTATTTTTAAAGCAAACACAGTAAGCTACCATTCTACATTTAAAACACCCAACACTTCACTTCATGTTATCAGTTTCACTTTTCTTGTGTTAAAAGTCCAGTGACAATAGAAGACTTACTCTATCGATTATCTGCTTTATAGTGTGGAGACGAATAATGCCAGAACTACGTTGGTCAGAACCAGCATCCCTTGGTTCACTTTCTGGTAAAAAGGACACAGTAAAAATCTATTGTAAGTTTACAACATATTCTACATTCCCTTCTTAAGATAAAACAAACCCTTTCATAGCTCAAGCTGTCCATTCAGCTTGAAGACATTTCTGATTACATATCACACATGAAAGTCTACCCAGCATTACGGCCATAAAAATCAAATCTTTACAAAAGAACTAAGAAACAGGATATGGTACAGAATTAAAATGAAATTCGAGGTGGCTACAAATAGAATCAATATTTCTTCAGAGAATTATCAGGAGCAATGTAGTAGAAGAACTTACATTTACTCTGTTCCTTTAAATTAGCAATGTCTTGTAATATGTTAGCTAAAGAAATAATGTAGAAACAATCTAGCCAAAGAAAGCTGACTATTTCCAAACTGCAGAAAAACCTTATCTCACACTTACTTGCAATTTGAAAGATATCTGGCTCTTCTCTAGCAAGTTTTTCCCGTGCAACATCAGCTATCGGACCAAAAATGGTTACAGGTCTGAGAAACCCAGCTAGAATTGAAGGAAAAAGAAAAGTCAAGATATATTAATTGCTTAAACCAAATTCAAGATACACTTAACTACATTGGCTTTTCCAAACCAAACCACACAAATCTGGAATGTGTGCTAAGAGTAAAGCCATACCTTCCCGAAGAACAACTCTTTCATAGGCAGGGAACTTTGTCTGAACAGGTTGAGCAGAAAGATCTTCTCTGCTTTTCCGGAGATTTCTTTTTGAACTCCGCAAGCCTCGGAATCTCCAAAAGTCTGCTCGGTCTCCTCCTGCTGTCTTTGGAAGCGTGTACTGTACACTAGCCAGCTGCTCAGCTCTAAGGTGACAACAAATCCCAGTTACCAAGAAGTCAGCTTCTGAAGTAATGCCTGACTCTCAAAAAATCACTGCCACTGGCTGAACCAAGCTTTTGTTTTATTATGAATTACAAGACAACTACTGAGCCTGGTATCACATTTCTAAAACTTATTATATCCTTGTCTCTTGTCTTGAAAAGAAAGTTTATTCATGGACTATGCAGTGAAAAGCAAATCCATAGATATTTTACTTCAGTACGTTTTATACTTTGTCACTTTTTCTTACTGAATGAATTCTATAAACTTGTGTCCTGCAAGGAAGTCCAGTCATTCATTATACAGATACCATATAAAATTGTGGGTTTGAATCAGCAATTTAACTATTGCAAGATCGTACCTGTTTTTGTTAGGTATGATACCTCTTTCCACTTCCTTATGATTCTTCCCAATTCGAATGGCCAGCCACGAGCCCAGTTTGCCATTGTACAGAGTGTCCACCACCCGGAACACTTCACCTTTATTGAAACTAAGTCCATAAGGAGATTCCTTCTCATATTCAAAATGAGTCCTGATATAGAAAGAATCCCCTACATCAGACTCAACAATGCGACGATAAACTGAAAGAAGGAAAAGAAATCCCAAAATATCAAGCGTTATATAAGTTCAAGTGATGTTCTAATGCTCACAAGAATTGCACAAAGCAATGCCTCACCTTAATTCTCCTTGTTCTAAACGTACGTTACTTCAAGAAGCCTTAATGTCTCAGAGCTGCTCCATTTTAAGCAGCATAACTATTTATAGTAAACTCTCCTAACAAATTCAACTTTTATAGTCAAAAATTTGATCCAAGTGCAGGCTTATTTCATTTGCCCTGGAAGGAATTAGTCTTGAGAACAGAAGTTTGCATGCACAAACACATCAGCATAATCGCTCATTTTCAATAGCATAACTACAACTGACTCTTCTACTTCCTCCAAGGATAATGCCAAGATGTTACTTAGGTGCTAAGGGTTATTTCTGAAGAGGAATTTTTTGTTTGGGATTTTGTTTATCTGTTTAGGGGCTGTGTGTGTGTGCATTCTGCCACCCTGTCACTCTACTCCATTTCTAGTGGCCACCTATCCCAAAGCCAAAAGGACTTAATAGTCTACAGTGCAAGCCAGCAGGTACTTATTGTTCATTAGACTTTCTAATGCTGTTCTAAGCAGCCTAATACATCTAAGCAGTCTAATACAACCATAAATATACAAATATTTACCATCTTTTTTCTTCTGTGCCAAAATGGTTACTTCTTCGCCTTTAGGAAGATCAAGCAGAAAAAGGACAGCTTCTTCTCTGATGATATTTGTGAAATCTACATTATTTACCTGGTATCAATGAAGCAGTTTGATTTAGCATATGACATTATTACAGATATTTAATTATACAATAGGAAAACTCAATCTTTTGCTATGATTTTTTTCTTACTCAATTTCATACATATCAAGTTCATGTATTTCAAGATGCCTTTTGTACCTCTAAAGAGCCCCACTTTATTTCTCAATAAAAGCACAGCTTCCAGGAAAATAGGTAGCTGTTCATTTTACACTCGTTATGGAGCAGCTATATACATCAGTAGCCCTCAGAGCACTCTGACAACTTAGTCACCCAGCATGAAATCAAACAACTTAATCAACTGAATTAGTCTACAAAATTTAATGAAAAAGACTTACTAACCTTCCTAGCAACAGTACAGTAAAAAGAGGTTTTGCTCCTAGTAAGTCATCTAATAAATACATACAGGAAAAAAACCCATGTATGAACTACCAAGGCAAAATATTCAATCCTACAGGAAGAAAACCTTCTTTGGTACAACAAAACATCTGTGTTGTTAAGTTTTGACATACCCTGAGAATCTGGTCCCCTTCTTCTAATCCTTCTTTTGCTGCAGGGCTGTCTTCCAGAACACCAGCTACAAATATGCCAACATCATTGCCACCTGCTAGTCGCAAGCCCACACTATCTCCTTTTCTGAATTTTACCAGTTTCATGCTTGGCCTAGAAATTTAGAAAATAACCTACTTACTGGTGTAATAGCATAAAACATCCTGGCAAATTTGAAACATGCAAAGAAGTAATCTGCTCGGTAGTCAATTACTGGATATTTTGCTATAACATACCATTAACTTCTTATCAACTGCAGCATTACAAGATGCTCAACAGCAGCACTCCAAAAAACCCACCTGCATGTACATGTTTAGTATGGTGTGTCTGTCTTACACTCATAGTGTTTATGTGAGACACTGACTCTCTCTTCCAAAAACATTCTTCCTTTTAAAGAGCTGTGCTGGCATACAGATCTATTTTGGCTCTGAAGAGGTCAAGATGAATCTGAGGTCAAACCAAACTAGAACCTATTCTCGTGAACACGAATGTCCATAAAGGAGATCCCAGCTGAAGTAGACTTACTTCCATGCTGGGACATGGCCCATTTCTTCAGTAACCTTTATTCCCTGCTCTCCAATTACTGTGAAAGGTAAAGAATATGCTACAGTAACTTTCCTCTCTTTGGAGGTGGGGACAGGAAAGGAGGAGTGAGAGTGCCCAGGGAGAGACAAAGCCATACATTACCGAAGCATTCCATCTTCATGGGTTGAATTGGGTAAAGGACCATCAGATGGACTGACTGGTAAATCCACATCTGGCTGACCTCCTTGTGCATACACTGGCTTTGGTTCTATTAAAACACCAAAGATTCCAATGTCCATTTGGTCATTTAAAGATGAAAATGTGAAGTTTAACTTAGTAAGGACTTAGTTAATGACTTCTTCAGTAGCCTTCCCTCTACCCCACACAGACCCACTTAAAAGTAAAATACTAGAAAACTTAAAACAGAAGACACTCTCATCATGCCATTCAGAGTGATTACTGGTGTAATTACTACTTCAGTAAAGATTCCCAAACTTCCTCTGCACTTCATTAAGTACTCTGATCACTGCAAAATGATGAAAACTAGAAGGCTTCGTGCTCCCAAGACCACTTTCAACCCTTCTAACCTCGATTTCTCTGACCTAACTTCTTTATTTTCCATTGGTTCTCTTCACTCAAGAATTCGATTTTTGAAATGAAAATACCATAAAACCTCAATCTAATATATATGCCTTGAGGTCCAGCTGATGGTCCTTAGAGCTATGCACTTCCTATGGCTTTGCTGCAGAGCTTGTCTGGAGTTCCTGTGAAGAAACTGCCACTGCAGGCTTCCCTCAGGAATGAGCACTAGTAGGGGCTCTTCTCTGATACAGGCTTGGTCATGTTACAAGAATTTATATGTAAGTCTCATTTTTGCACACTGGAAAAAAATTGATTTCAAATAAGGCTGACTTTGAACTAGTCTGATATCCATGATCTTACCAACAACTGCACCACCTTCCTTTCAAATCACTGAACCAACTAGTTTGAAACTGGGAATTTCAGGCAACAATTGGGTAATTATAACTCTTTCTAATGCAACTCTGGTCCTTCCCATACAGTTACACAGTATTTTCCTTTAGACCCCTAATGAACCTTTCCTAAGGCTAAGTCTCTGACCATCTCTCCCACCCTTCTTTGACACAATCAACTGTGACAATCATCTTGCCCTTAGTCTAAGCAGCAAACCATCACAGATTTTGCCAATCACTTCTCTAACATTTTCATTACTCTTGGAAGAATACTCATTTCCCTAGAACTTTCATGAGCCTGTTAAAGGATTATGCCCTTTGCTACACTCTTATCTCAGTTTATCTTGGGCAAGTAAATTTTATCTGCAGACATTAATTAAAATATAAGCATTATGTGCTGGCCTACAACTCCTCCCACCTAAACTATTTCCATGTGCCTCTTCCCATTCATGCAAGAAGAGAACATTTCTCCTTCCCCACCAACCAACACAACCCCTACTATTTATCACTTGTTTGCTAGCCCCTCAGACCAATTATCAGTACATCATTTTAGATTAAGGGTTGCCTATCTAGCTGGATTGGTATTTTGCCAATTACTAATCTTCAGTGTCTTACATAAATGCAGAATTCATCTTTCTAATCTCACTACCACATCCTCTTCCATCTTGGCAAGTATAAATTATTTCATTTGCCTCTCTTCATAACACTGCTGTAAAAGGTTACCTCTTATGACCATCTTTTAAATAAGGGCTGCTGTATCAGAAAAACTACTGTTCTTATTTTCAAGATCTTTCAGAGTCTATCAACATCATAACCCTTCCAGTTCTTCACTAATCTACTGACTACTACATGCAGAAGTGTCACTGCTCATCCCTTAGGTCCTCAAATATTTTCAAGCTTGAATGTGCTTTCTCTCACTGCACCCAGCCTTTCAGTAACAGCTCCCTCTAAACCATCTGCACAGCTCCTTTCTCCACTTGTAATTTCACTGAAGTGCCTCATTCTGTAAACAAAAATCTTTTAACTGCCAGCCTGCCCGGAACAGTGTCCTGTATCATCTTTTGGTTTTTGTTTTTTTGTTGGTTTTTTTTTTTTGTTTTTGTTTTGTTTTGTTTTTTTTTCCTTTTTTATACCATCTGGCTTTTATCTGCTGCCATTTAGCTTATCCTTCCCTTTAGGGAAAAAGGAATGAGCTTTTGCTCTGGTTTGATTAGCTATACTGCATTTGTTAACCTGCCTTCTTGGTCCATGACTGTAGTTAAATGCTACATGAACAAAGCATTTTGGAGTGTTTTGAGTATCTTGGGAGCAGTAGCTCTAAAGAGGCTTAACTACATCGTTGTTATAAGTATAATCTGCTACAGTAACCCAGAAGAACACATTTACTGCTGAAGACTCAGAAGAGAACTGATAGATTTTAACCTTGCCTGAGAATCAGTAAAAAATTCTTTACAACCATCACTTATAACTACAACCCTAAACACTGAAATCTGACCTCGACATAAAGAGACCCCACAACTTAGGCTTCAGGACCAAAACTCTTAAGATAAAAATGGATTATGGTTACAAAGCCTTTGTATTCAGAAATAAAAATAATTAGGACTTGGTCTGTTTTAAGACTTGAAAGCCATTCCACAAATATGCAAGAGCATTAAGTCTTACTGGTCATTCTCAACAACATGCATAATTAATACATTTTAATGTTTACCTGGGAGTGGTGGAGTTTGTTTTTCAGTTCTTTCAACTGTCACCTCTTCCACAGTTTTAGAAATATCATCCGCATTCTTCAGAGGTGTAGAGACAGCTCCTGGTTTAGTTATTCTCTCATCTTCTCTGCTTCGATGACTATATTAGAGAAAAAGATTCCACTCTGCATACAGAACTGCTTCTATGATCTCAGTCTACTAAGACTAAAGAACAAATGCTTTCATTCATCAAGCTGAGGATAAGGCATCACTATTACTATTTAGGAAGGTTTTGTTCTTAGACTATCACATTATTAATAGCTTTTTACCATTTCTAAATCCCTAATAGCACATTAACAGAGAACTTCCCTAGACATGGCACTTAAGAGAGCAGCAGCACAGGGTGACACAGACAGCTGTCTGCCTCAAGCACACAACTCACACACGTGCTGTATATTCACAGATACACAAGGACTGAGAAGCAAAAGCAAGAAAGGAAGAAAATCCATTACAATGGTCTTTTCCTCACCCCTTCCTATAGAAATCACAGATTTTTAGACTTAATTCTTAGGCTTTGCTGTGACCAAGCTAATTTATCTCCTCCTTTGTGTGTCAGCTGCCCTGAAACAAGTGCTGCTGGTGTGGCACCTTTTATCTTTGCAAAGCCCTACCAAGGCCCACATAAATATGTTCCTTATTTCTCATCTCCTCAGAGAGGACAAGGCCCTCAATTCACAGCTGTGACAAGAGGGGAGTGCTTCCCACCCACACATTCTACTCAAAAGACAACTTTTCTTGCTTGCAGTGCAAACTGAAGTAATTTAGGACAAGTTAAAGTAAATTCTCGTTTTTAAATTATGAAAGCCAGAAAAATTCTACAGAATGCAATTTCTATTCCTTGAGTTCAAAAGATCAGGTATTCTTATATTGCTGTATTGAGCTACAGCTACCAGCTGTACCACAGCAGAACTGAACATGTGCTGCATGTTGAAATGTTAACCACTACACTGATATCTGATGAACACTAAATAATTTAATAGGGTTGGAACAGATGAATATTAAGAATGAGCTAGAAAAATGAACTTTTGTTCCTGGGAGTTGACAAATAAGCAAGGATTTAAAGAATATTTGAAATAAGAGACACAAACAGCAGCCTTTCATGTAATACTGACTTGTCAAGAAGGGAGGAACCCATCTGCTCTCATAAAGAAGGGGTCTGTACTGGAAGGAAAAAATTGAAGTTCTGCACATCTACCAACAGCTAGATGGTGCTACTGGGCAATAATGAGCATCACTGCCCATAAAGCACAAATGGATCAAATTCCCACCATACAGAGTTAAGATCCTAATCAGAACTTCAAGAGTTGGAAATATGACTTCAGAAAACAGATTCCAGCCAGTCTTCTCATCCAAGACAGGCAGTAAAGAAGAAATTACAAAAATTGAAACACAAGTAGAATGTGCTTTCCTGAAGCAAAATGAAGTTTAAAATACGAGAAACACAGCTTAGCTATTCAGCCAAGATATACTACAACTTCTCAGTGCATTCCTCTGCCAGTTTTAAAACCATGTGCCCAAAGGCAGCCAAACAGAATACAGGAAAGTACTCAATCACCACAACAAACTGTGAAGAGAAGCACTCTTGTATTATACACAACCACCTTGTTGTAAGACATTGATAAAAACAAGCACAGCAGTTTATTTTTTGAAATCTCTATTTTTATCCAGATAAAGTCACTTTTGGAGGCTCCCACAGTTGATTAAAAGGATGCTAAAACCACTATGTGTAACAAAATAAAAAGTAAGCATTTATCCTTTTACTTCATTCCCAAACATCACTGCTAGATGTTTTCTTATTCCTCTTCTGGATTTCTAGTTTAGGTGCATAAGCGACACAGGACCAGACTAAAACATGACTGGACTGGTCATTCCCTTGAAAATAGTACCTGGCTTGTTAAAAACAGATACATATATTTAGCTATTTAAATGCATGCTAAGTGTCCTAGAAACCAAGTTCTCTAGTGTTGCAAGCTGCAACTAATTCCACTCCCTGGAGATTGAGGGATAATGAGCACTAGTTAATAAGATACTACAGTCAATTGCCCCATGAGCCCTCTCTACCTGTTTGCAAGCACCTCCTAACATTTGAAAGGTGCATTATTCCAAAATAAGAATATCTGCTTAGCTTTAAAAATAAGGCAAAAAAAAAAACCTATAGTTATTACACAGAGATAAAATTCATTTTACATTTCCTCTACACAGTCCAAACCCAGTGTAATTTTATGCTGCTTTGATTCCTGCACACCAAGAGAATGCAAATGTGGAAGCTCTCAGGAACAGTAACTAAAATACAGACACTGAAGGCACAGCACAAAAGAATCAGGTGAGTATCTGAAGCAAGAGGCTCCTGGGCTGCTGCTATGTGTGCAGGCAAATACACCCTGCCAACTCAAAAGCCTACAAAAGGCCAGGTCTACTCTACCTAAGACAAAAGTTTAAATGGGAAAAAGCTGATAGAACAAAAAGGAAACATGAGAAAAATAGGGGAGTAGATTTTTTCCTTGACTTTGCTTAAACTGTCTAGTAAGCTCTGAATATTTCACATTACAAGATGATACAGGAAACTTGATGCCACCACTGGTTCCAGGTGAGGGAAACTTGTTAAGAACTGACAGCTGCACCTCCCAAGAGACAAAAGTGTTGTTCCCAGTGTGAACTGTGACACTATTGTTTAACATCTGTGCTGTGTCAGGGCCCCCTTTACCTCTCTTCCTCTCCCTGACATTTTTTCAAAGTGTGCTTAACAGAAACCTTTTTTAAGTTACAAAATACAATCAGCTACATGTTAGTGCTCTTACTGAAGAGATGACCTGCAACACACAATGCTTGTCTCTGCAGAAAATTATGGAAAATATAAACTTGCAGGTTCTTTCCAAATGTGTTTTTAGCACATCTCAAACCCTTTAGCATAAAGAGTAAGAGCAAAGTATCATCTTCCTAAAGACACTCAAAACAGGGCTGATTTTCATCTTATATTCTAGTTTTTCAGTTTGTTTTGAAAATGGACAGATCAACCAATCTCTTGTGCTACATATAAACTGACAATGGTATTTCAGAAGTCAGCCTCATCCTTCACAATGATGTAATTTCTTCAAGCTACCACACCTTTCTTGCTGAGGTTGAAGTGTGAAACATATCAGAGGATATATTTGCTATTCCAATACCTAGGTGAGGAAGTCAACATAGAAGACAGAGTTCACAAGCAGGAGTTCTTTCAGTTAGCAAAGGGCAGCCCAGAGATATCATCTGACAGGTTTGACAGCGCCTGGCTTTAAATGCCAGTCCTTAGGATGGGTCACATCAAAAGCTTACCCAGCTCAACAGCTTCTCAGTGCCAGCAGTAAGACCAGATAGCTGGGAAAGGATATGTGGTACCTGCCCTGAGGTACTCTCCAGCTTAGGTGCAGAGACCTCTTTTGCTCATTCTAACTTTTTAAGTACAACCTTCATAGGTTATAAAATGCACAATTAACCCTTTCTGTTAGTAAGTTAAGAAAAATGTTCTGGAATTTGAGTTTTTAAAAGACTCTTCAAGAGACATCTGTGAACTTTCTTTAGACTAAAGAAAACTAAAGCGCTTTTAATTCTTTGACAGAATGATCAAACAGCAATTGTTATGGAAACCTTCTATCCAGGAACATTGCAAGCAGCCTGATGTACAGACCAGTGAGGAATACTGAAAGGTGGTCAACACTGAAGACCCTGCCAGACCCCAAAGTAATACTGAGGCAGATCTGTTAGCAGATTTCTGTACTCTGGTGCACACACAGAAATGTCAGTCTGTACTTAAGCTTGTACGAAAAGAACTAAAAGGATTCCCCTGGAATTTCCCTCCTCATTAACGTACAAACACTTGGCAGAACAGTGTCTAAATAAAGACTCATTATCTTCAATACATTTCTAATATCCTCCTTAAGCTTAAGTGGAAGACTTTTTGCATATTTCTTCCTCAGACCTTTCTCAAGCCTTTTTCTTCCTCCACACTTTCCACCAAATTCAAAAAAGAATAAGTAGTTAATAACTATTTTGATCTAACAGTAGATTTAAACATGCACAAACAACTATTACAAAGACAAGTTGCTCTCAGCATGTTTTTCTTTACATGGCTCAGAGCCCAGATTTTCTGATCTTGAAAGGGACATGTCGCACAGGAAGTCAAGCCATGCCAAAGTAGCTCTTGCTCATAAAGAAGATATAACGGATGCATTCAGAGTTGAGATAACTTCAAAGTTCCCTCTTGGGGAGGATTTGATTCTTCCAACAGTTTGGTCCTCAGAGAGGAAGTGACCACCTACCTAAACCACTGCAATAGGACAGGAAAGCACCAGGCTAAGTCAGTCATAGTTACAGCTCTGATAGATTTTTTTTTTCTTGTTCCTCCCTCCACAAGCCCTATCAGACTGCACTAGAAATGCACATCAAGACATACAGTTTTGAAATATGACAGGGATCTCACAACCTTCACAATCAAAGCCCTGCCTCTGGGACCCTGCTTTTAAGGTTTTTCCATTAATGTGGCTCCTGCTTGAAAACAAGCTTTCATGCCTTGTGGTCCCTCTGAACAAAGTACATGAAAAAAGCAAAAATGTCTGTAACCCATAACCCCACGCAGGTGTACATGCAGGCACAATCTCTCTTGCAGTTGTATTGATCTTTAAAAGACTCTAAAAGTCTTGAAGGTGTGTTATTTTCTCCTTGGGCAAACCAATTTTATTAATAAGCAATCAGGCATATTTATAATGTAACAGCCAGCTGCAATTTGTTTATTTCAGAGTTTTTGAACAGCATCTAAAAATCTTCAGATAGAGGCTCTGAATTTGGAATCTGCACAGATCAATTCTAATTTCTGCTCTAGCATACAAGCAATCAGAAAAGAAACTTTTCTCTTTTAAATATTGAGTAGAATTTGAAATCCAACACTGAAAAGCTGTTTCAATAAATTAGAATGTCTATTTCCAAACTGTGGAAATGCAAAACTGGGCAGATTTTTTATTCAGGACTAAACTTACTTATGGCAGGAGAAAAAATTCCAAACCACGCAGTACATTACTGGTCTCTAAATTCATTTAAGGTTAGACTTCCATACTGAAGAATTATAATCAGTGTTCCATTACCAAGTTCTAATACTAGTGTAAAAGCTAAACCTGCTGTGCAATACTCCTTGTTTTGTGTAACTACATGTATTCAGAAACATAAGATAATTCCTATGCCTAAGCAATGGAAGATTTCAACAAGTTTACCCAGACTGGACATGCAACAGGAACTGTGCTACAGGTCATCTCAAATCTCCTCACAGCTAACTGCTTTCTAATACCAAAATACAACTACACATTATTCAGTAACATATATTGCTATCAAACTGGCATTGTCATTCATACAACCATGCTCTATGATTATGTTTAAAAAATATGTAACACTATGTAACACTAAAGAAAGGTTCAGTTTCTCCTCAAGTCTAAAATATTTTGATCATTATTTTCTGCATCTGTTGAGACAAAGAATGTCATATTGCTGCTTCCATTGCTCTGCTTCACATTTGTTACACCATATAAATCCAAGCACTCCTACAACTTATATGTTACATTAAATAGTTGATTTAAAAAATAATACAATGCTGCCATCACCTGCCGTTGCTGGGCTGCTGTGGAGAATGTCTGGAATGGTCTGAAGGCTCTGACCTCTGGTCAGGAGATCGTGAACGACTGCGGCGGGGCCTGTCATGTGATCGGTTGGAATGATCTGATGCCAGCGACTGAATTTCTGAAATGTCTGTTAAATAAAAGTTGTTTTTTCATGAAATGATTGTAATTTAAATGGTGGCATGACCTGCTTAAATGGGAATAAGCTTTTGCAGAGAATTTTTATGAAGATGTTAAATCTATGCTTATTATTACACAAAAACCAAACTTAATATTCCTGAAAGAAGCCACAAGAATAGGGACTGTATCTTTTTCTCCACTTTTTTGAAGTGTGTTTTTTTGAAGGTGTGGATTTCAATCACATTCAAACAAAAATTAACCCATATTACAATCTTACTCCTAACTCTTCTCCTCCCCACCCTCTCATCCCACTTAGGTATTTCTCATCTTGACAACACAGGGAGGTTTTTTCCTCTTTAGAAATCAAGTTTTTATACTTACCATCTCTTTCTGAAGCATTAGCAGAATGAATACTGTCAGAAAGATCAGGGACATTCAACAGTGTGGCTCGTTCATCTCGCTGAACAACCATCTTCAATTTGCCTTTTGACCTTTCTATTAATGTTTTGGCATCTGCTAAGGACATATTTTCCGTCACCGTGCCGTTTATCTGGAATAGAGCAGGAAAAAAAGAGCAGATAAAAACTTACTAAAAAAGCCCCAGTGAATATCCAGCAAAGAGTGGTGTTCTGTCTGAGGATATTTAGAAATAAAATATTTATCAAATTACTATAATACAATGGAAGACCATTGAGCTCATCCAAAATATTGCATAATACAGAAGATTATTTTCAACTTTCAAAGTTAAAGCCTCTAGCACTAATACAAAATATGTAAAAGATTAGTTATGTTTTTTGAACAAGCACTGCTATACTCAACAGAGCAAAGAATGGACCATTTTTCTGCCCCAACACATCCACAGCACTATCTTGAAATAAAAATTGTTAGTATGAATTAAAAATCATAGAAGGGCCCCAGTTGGAAGGGACCTCAAAGACCACCCAGTTCCAACCACCTTGCCATGGCCAGGGACATTAGGATGCTTAAAGCCCCATCCACTTGCCTTGGACACTGGCAGGAATGGGGCACAAAAAATTAACCCCAGGTATATTTAGATCTAAAAAACCCAACTAAACAAAAAAATTTACCTGAAGGCAAGTTTCAGAGTTGCACAACAGCACAGTCCCACAACATTTTACTTAAAACTAAGCAAAGCTTCACACTTTTTCAAACAGTCTCTATTATGTATTTACAGTGGGCATTATTTGTCTGAATAACACTCAGAATAATACCAAAAAGGCTTAGTAATTTTCCTTCTTAGAGAAGTTGATTCACATTTAAATTTGATCTTTGAAATAATTTAATGAAAGTGACTAACCTTCTATTAACTATAGTCATTTTACTGACAGCCAATTCTGGGCAGAGTTGTATCAGTGAGTTTTGCCTTTAAACAACCACCACCACCATATACTGTACCTTCAGTACAACATCTCCTTCCTGGATATTGCCATCTCTTGCTGCCAGGCTATCCTGTGATATTTCTTTCACAAATATGTGACTTGCCAACCGCAGACCATACTCTTTATAATAAAAGAAAAAAGAAAACTGATAAAGTTACAGCAGAAAAGAGGGAGGCATCTGGAGATTCACAAAATTGATTTTTACATCATTTACACAGGCAACATGAAGGGGAGAGTGAACAATGGGTTGTAGCAGAATATGATATAGCTTTACCATTATATCCCTCTATTTTTCCAACACTGCCTATAATCAGAGCTGTTGTTCAATAGCTTAATTTGGATGCTACCTACAATTTTTCTTCTTCCAAACAAGAGGCCCACTAAAGACTCAGCTAAAGTGTAGGTATGTAGCTGATGACTACCAGATGTTGGCTGTAGTTGGGATTTGTTTACACTATGTAATACTTTACCCTTAACTATGCACAGAGATTTTGGAATGTGAAAAATAGCACCAGAAACACAATAGTACTTTCTAAGTTTTGAGCCAGGTACTGGTAAAATAGGCAAACTAGTAACAGCAGTGCTCATCCAGCCCACACAGCCTTGAACACAACACTGAGTGAAGCAGCTGGCCTTTAAAAACCAGCAAAAATTTTAGCAAGAGATGTACCCACAAGTTACCTTCATTTTTCCTGGATTTCACCAGCGTGACTTTGGTGGGTTTTGCGGGCTGGCTGGAGGTGACAGACCTCCTGTCTGACCTGGGAGACAAGCTCCTCTCCCTGCTGGCGCTGCGGTCTCTGACCCAGCTCTTCTCGTGCCTCCTGCTGGCACTGGGGCCACCACGGCTGCTCCTTGGATCCCGGATTTCTTCGTCATAGCTGTCGTCCTCGTTTTCAGACACCGGCTCAGGGTCTGGTCGAGTCACTGGAATCTGAATTTTCTTCATCCTTCGGATGGTCTACAACCCAAGAGCAGATATCAGCCTCTGGCTGTGCAATGCTAATGGTGTTACTAAATGTCAGAAGCCAAGCTAATTCCAGCATTCAAAACATGCAGATGTATTTGCGAATGCTCTGAATTGCTGCATCCTCATTATAATATTATATCCAATTCATACAGGAGACGTATCAGTACAGACTACTAGAAACCTGTCTTTACAGTTCTTTTAGTCCTTTTTGATGCTTTTGCACAAGTGGCAAAAGGGTAACAATCAACAGCCTTTGTGGCACAACACAGTATTCTGTGTTCAGAGCTGCACATTTGAATGCTCCCTATGCTTAAAACCACAAAATCAGTTACTGCCACTGCTAAAACCCTTTCTTGCTAACATGTAATCTAGTGCATACTCAGTATGCTATTGACAGTAATTCTCCTCAACTTTGAAGTCTCCCAGTCTTCCAAAAAAATGTTTGTGCAAGACATGGAGGAAGGGGAGCAATCACTCTGGAAGTTCAAAGTGGGTTTGTACAACTTCACTGGTTCCAGAATATGAGCCAGGCCTTGTTCAGAGATTTGTCTGCTACGTAGTACAGAACCAAACCAAGTTCTACCATAAAGTTTTCATTACCTTTTTTTAAAATAAATCTACACACCAAATATGTAAAGTACTGAAAGCCCTGCACAGCTTGCTACACATTGCTTTCTGTAAGCTTTAAAGAACTGCTGCCAAATCTACAAATGCAAAATATTACACTTTTTTTGCAACTGCACTAAAGCACACAAATGCACTAAAAATCTGTCAAGCAGAAGAGCTTTTCTACAAGCCCGAGAAGTCTGTTTTCATTAATTAAGAAACTTCTAAACATTGTGCTATTTTTGTTCTATTTTTTTGTAACAAAATCCCCAAACTTCTACAGAAAGCTGGATTACTACCCTTTGGAGATGACCTATTCTGTTTTGCAAAAGCTCAAAAACCAACCACTTAGAATAAGTCTACAAAATTATAGGAATTAAGGTAATTATACTTTACTTTGGCGAACTGTTTACTGAGCACAAAAAGAACTGTGTTAGTGCCCGAACAACTTGTCCTTTAGCACACACCAGCCTTTAAAAAGCAGAGTAGAAGCACATCCAACAAAGTAAATGAGTATTAAACAAAGCTGACTTGCCACCATTTGGCAATCTGAGAAGAACTTTACTATAAAGAAAAGGAGTCTGAACTATCCCGTGCCACACTATGCAAAATCATCATAATTCACATTTCAAAATCATTTTGAGTGACCCACTTGATAAACATGCCATGATTATCACTTAAATCTCAAACATCACACAGGTGCTATTCACATACCTTGCATCATGCCCCTATTTCATAGCAGACATTACATTATTTCACTTTTGCTCTGTAACTATGGAACTTTAAATCTTCAAGACATTCACTTACAATTTTGGCATTCTTCCCACTTTTCCTCAGCTGCTGAACAGCAAATGCATGCTCCACGTTATCCATTGAAACTCCATTAACCATTGCAACACGGTCATTTTCTCTACAAGAAAAACACCACAATGTACAGCAGAAATACTTTGTGCCACGAAGAAAATATTGGTGAGTAGATGTCCCTGAGCAAACTGCCTTTAGTACAAACCTACTACACCAAAAGTTACAGACAGACAGCTTGAGACCAAAACAATTAGGAGGCTAAGCTACCGCTGACAAAGATGAATGCCCCCGAAACAGAACCCAGGTACAGACTGGCACTTACTGTAGCAGTCCTTCTGCTGGGCCTCCTTTCAGCACATCAGAAATAACTATTGATGTCTCACCACTCTGAAAGTGAGGATTATCTCTTCCTCCAGATATTGCAATACCAAATCCAAATCCAGGGGCCTATAATGTAACAAGAGAAATATTCTTACTTTCTAGTATCCAATGGTCACAACCTGCATTCCCATGCCAAACACAAGAAGGTCCCGTGAGATGAATACCGGTTTTTGAAAGAAGGCAGGATCAATGAACCAATCAATGCTATGCAATCCAGTAACATGAGATAGATTAAAAATAAACACTTTTGAAAGGCAGAGTTTTGGAGTAACTACCCAGTCTCTTCCAAGAGATTAGAGTTCTCATTTGCATTTTTATGGCCTAGACCTCAGGTGGTTATCAGCAAGACCTCAATCTTCAGTAAGCACTGAGCTGCAACTCTGACTCAAACCCCTGTATCATTTCCTGCAACACTTTCTTTGAGTTTTCCCATGATGGTATTTACCCAGCTCGACCTCACTCAGCTCAGGAACTGACAGGATTGCTGCACACAGTAGTATGACTGCAGGCTCAGTTCTTACGAATAATACCAAGATCACTTGTACCATTAAATACATCAAAACCTTGTCAGCACTTGCAAATCATCTGCATCTTAACAAAAGTAATTTGCTTCAATCTTTTCCCTCTAGGGTGACCTGCCACTACAGCAAGGTCAATGCCTCTGAAAAGTTATTCCTGTTAGATATTTCAAGATACAACAATGATGCTTACATTTCTGCCTGGAAGCAGCAAGGGTGGGAAATAAGCTTTCTAAATATAACTGATCTGCAAACCAGAAAGCTCTTTCATCATTGCTCAGAAAACATTTTGAGGATATTACCATTTAAATGCCGTATTTTACTCAAGAATTTATTCTGCAATTTTCAACCATGCAAAATGTAGTCACTGGACAGAAAAGATCAGGTTTAGGTCAATCTCACCCCTCTATTTCACAGAGCACACACTTCCTGCTGACAGACTTCACCTTCTGTTTTTCAGACTTTTTAACAAACATGACCCAGCTTTAGCAAGAAGTTTCATAACCTTACAGTGACAGCAGAGGCAACATGGCAGTCTGCATGTGGCTGCAAGACACACGACGTTCAGGTTTTTGGACATTAATTACTGCCCAAAACCGACCTGTTTCCTATTTCCTCCCAAAACAGAGGTCATAAGAAGGTGTTTCAGATTTGTCTTTAAGCAGTGAATAGGAACAGTATTAAAATACAGACTTGGAGATTCACTGTTCAGAAATGGAGTTGAGCAGTTGGTCCATACTATTGCCAAGAAGGAAGTTGGTCTAAGTGTGGGGGACTGGGGAACTGCACACCTTACTGCTTCTTTTACATCTGTTTTAATTCATTAGAAGATGAATGGACTTCTTTTCAAAACACAACCCAAACAGATCAACCAGCAATCATGGCTGGGATGCAAGAATTAAGTGAAACTTGGTGCCAAGAAGGAGGATCTTAAATATCCACTCATGACCAGAGCTGAGGGGTTTTTTCAGTTTTGGTTTTTAAAGTTGAAGAGAATATATAATAGCCTACACTATTGTTTCTGAAATATGCTACTAAAAACCCTTTCAAATCAGTAATATTTCCCCTCTCATGACACTCCTGCTTTTAGTTTTTCATTATTTTAACAACCAGAACTTATAGCAAGATGTTGATCACAGAACTTAGTTTGCACTGTACTTCAGTGGGGAAGGAAAGGGGGAAAAAAAGGATAATAACAAACATTTGTGTCAAACTTCATTTAAATATTCTCTATTCTTTCTTCACCATAAACAAAAATATATTTTAAATTCCCCACTCCTGGTAAGAAACACAAACATCAAGCTAAGGGCAGAGAAACTCACTGTAAACATTATCTTGCTGCTTGCCATACTACTTTGTAAAAGTAAATTTGCTAATCAAATCACCAGTATGGAGATGACTACGTTTCATATTTTGTTCTCTTCCAGAAGCCCTGAAACTATGCACTCCATATACACGACAGCAGTTAAAAGGGCCTACAAGTCAGATAGAGTTTCTAGTAAGTTAAAGCAAGGTCTTTCAAAACACTCCCAATTCAAAAATTAAATCCTAAATCCTTCTGAAAATTCTAGAGGTCACATAAGAAACCTCCCAGTAAAAATCAGCCTAACTACTTTCCATTTTACCCTGTTGCCTACCATCATCCTGAGAGACAAATGATTATCAGAACTGCTGATAACTCTCTAAAAACTGAGCCTAGCTCCTAGACATGTCTGGAAATAGCAAAATGTTGATCACTACAGATTATACAAGATACTAACATGTACCTTAAGTAAAACTGCATTAAAAAAAAAAAAATCCTTGTATCAGAACTTTGCCTGTCAAATGTTGTAGGAAAAAACACACAGGGCTGTACTATTCTACTGTTCCACAGTAATGCAGTGTGGGACAGGCAAAAAGGTAGGCACATACCTGGTTCCTGTGCTTTGAGAGAAGGACAAACAACTACCACAGACACAGAAAACTTTGCTCCAAGTAGGAAAAAACCCCAGGTGATACACAAAGTGCATGGTTCCTCCTTCAAGTACTTAGCAATTAAGTATATAAACCCAGAAGATCTCTCAATAAGAGATAAACTGCAGCTACCTGATAAGCTTTAACTGAATTTGAGTCTGCTAAGATTAACTCAATTAAGAGTTAAGTAGCAGGGCAGCCCAGGAAGCTGGAAGGGTGGTAAAGAAAGGCAACAAAACCCATCAGTGAAAAATTCCAGCCTCTACTTCCCAAAACACTTTCTAATGATTTTTTTGACAGTAGTGCTGGAATTCACCAGTAAACCCTCATCCCAGTGTTAAGGATAATTCTAAGCACATATTTATGCTAATATGAAACAAGGGGTTTGGTTTTGTTATCTGGCAGATGGAAATAACTGTTTGTTTTTAACTGACTAAATTAATATTATTGAAGTTAGTATATATCATCAGCTTTCAACACCTAAGTAAGAGCTACTTCATCAGGTAATAAAACAGTCATACCACAAGAGTTGGCAGAATTTAGGCACATAAAAGATCATAACAAATCATACTTTCACATCAGTGACATAAAACTTATGACTATGCTGAAAGTGCAACCAAAAATGGGATCTTTGGTTCCTACCAGTTATTTTAAATTTTGTTCAAGGTAACACCATAACACAGCATTTCTTTATTTCATGCTGCATGGACTACACATCTCACTTCTGGTGTCACTGAAATTACTGCTCCAACTGACCAGGAAAAGGGCCCCTTCAAGACAAAATGAACTATCACCAAGCCTACAAGCCAACCTTGTATTACTGCAGCATTTTTTGTTTGGTTTTGACCATAACACAGTACTAATTTCATTAGTAATGTGAGTAAAAACCCTGAAGTTTACAGAGATTACAGGGATGACTGGACAGCTTCAAGATGAAAACATAAAGGACAATTAACTATATATAGAAGTAACACCTCTTGCTTAAAAAACCCGTTGATGTAAAAATTATTGGAAGTTTCAAGAACAGCCTAGATAAAACATCACTATACATTGTCATTTTTACTTATACTTTCAACACCAGGCTGCAGTCAGAGATGGGATACTTGGTCAGCCTTCTGAGTGTAACTGTTCCCTTCACAGAAGGGCACCTACCCAAACAGTTACTTTGAATCAACAACATTGAAGCTTTTAGAATCAACAGCTAATTGGTCTGACAGAGAATTAATATTTTCTCTGATCAGCTGAGCTACACATACACATTTTTGTCCATGGTCTATTCATCCCACCAACCCTACAATTTTAAAATGCCTTTATTCTATGATGAACTGAAGGCAAATGGTACAACTTGTTCCCATGAGACAACACTTCCACATCTCCCTGTCTTCTGTTTTTGGGATGAATACAGCTATTTGGACCATGATTCCATGGCTGCTTTAATACTAAGTTGCTGCCAGAAATGGCATCCTACCCAGCTCTGATTTTTCCTAAGAAATTAACTCCTTACCTACTCTCTTGTACAGCTTCATGATAGCTGCATCAGAATTCAAATTAATTTAGGAGTAACTCAAACAAGAGAAGTCAGCCTAAATGCAAAAGCAGCCTAGCTATTCACTGGTTTCCAGCACATATTCCTTTGTGCAGGGTACATATTCTGACCACCTGGAACAACTACTTCCAGCCAGTGGCTTAAGAAAGGGGCAAGCAAATAAGAGAGTTTTGAATGCATTTATTTATATGCAACTACATTGTTTAATGTCCTTGCAAATAAAGTTTTAAAACTGTCAAGTATAGTTACAGCACTACCATGAATGAACAGAGATTTCTACCTCCCTTCACTTAGGTACAGATGTAATCTTTGTTTCTAGCATGGTAATTCGTCACATGGAGCTTTTACAACACTTCTAAATTTAAACAAGGGAATATGACAGTTTCCTTTCCTTTTACTTCCTGACATCTGGCTTTTTCCTATTGTTTTCAAAAACTACCAGTATCCTGCTTTAGGCACACACAGCCAATTGTATGAACTCACCCTGTGAAGAGTCACTGTGTGTTGTTCCCATATAGCTGTTTCTTCCATTGTTGTGCTCTAAGAAAAAAAAAAAAAAAAAACCCAAAGATTAGACTTCACTTTCAATAGTTGTATAATACCACAAACAGAAATTTACATTCAAAAGTAATATTAACATTCATATAGAACAACCACAGAAGAAGTTGGCCTGGCTCACTCATTACACATTTCCTGCCTTTATATGTCACAGCTGAACTTCCTGTGCTCCTGTGGAAGGGAGCAGGGGGAAGAATAGGCAAAAGAGATTACAGAGCTTGAAGTTATAAAACAGTTTCAAAGAAAGGACTGCAAGCAGCATTTGTGATAGGCTCTTTTGGTTGCTCATTAAGATTGTAGTAGATATAGCTAGTCCAATCAGTTGAATTCATAATTCTAACATTTTATTTACACTCTCCTTTTGCTTGTTTTAACTGTATGCAGATTACCAGTAATTCATGAACACCCAGCTACAGATTACAGTACCTACTGCTACTCTATTATGCACACAGGTCACATTTAATGGACTGCAGTTTAGTGTAGGCTAATTATTTGGGTGAACAGTAGCACTGTAGAAATTACAAGGTCCTCTCTAAGGTAACTAGATTAAACAGTAACATTATGACAATATTGACATACCTGCATTTCTGCTTAAAAGAGCAACTACTTAGTGTGCCATGACAAGCAAACATTTGGAAAGGGGAAAATAGCATGAGGGAGGAAAACCCAGCAGAGCCCAAGGCCTGAAAACAGGCAGGAAGGCAGCAGGAAATGCATAGCGAACGTCCTGCTGCTACATTTTCTACCTTTCCAGAGGGAGTGTTTTGCTCCATACCCACCCCTCTCATAAGCATGCAATCCACTAATTAAAGAACAGAATCAAAACACACACATCTCTGCAACTTGGCTGTGCTGGTTTTTTGAAAATCTACTTTGCTCTCAGTTTGTTTCAGCTACAGTAACTCAGTCACTACAACAAAAATTACTCAGAACTTTTAATCCAGTCCTGTATCACAAGGAACAGCAGCAGGAGTGTTTACTCTCCCAAACAATACCTCTGAAAACTTTATTCAATTTCAGAACATTAGAATTTGCAACTGCGTTCAAAACACAAGTTCTTCCCATAATGCCAAAAGGCTCTGCATTTTGTGCTTGAATTTCAAGGGTTAGGATGTGCCACATTACTGCTCATTTCTCTTTTCAGGGTTCACTTCTCTTCAAAGTGCTGTTGCGACTTAATTGGGATGTATTTCATTCAAACAGCTGCAATTCTCCTTAATTCAGTACCAAACATTGCTCCTTTCAATTACAGATTGATTCAACTCTACCCCAGAATTAGATTATTTCTCTCCAGCTTTTTATACTCAGACCAAATATATACTAGAACAGTAACAATTTACACTCACAAAGCCATCTTTGAAACAAAACAGAATGTTTTGCTTGCTAAACGGTCAAGGAATACTGATTTCCTTCCTTATTTCTGATGTTCTCATTCTGTCTTAGTTTTGGCAAGAGATTCTTAGGCCAAACATCTCATCAACAAGTGAAGACTTATCTCTGCAACAAAATTTCTAAAGCAGAAAGCCCTAAGTAGCTCCTGTTCAGAAGAAGATGCAACAGGAATCCAAAAAAGGACTGCAAAAACTGTAATTTATATTGTAATTGAAATAGGCTGCCTCATTTCTACCTGTAATTAGCAAGAGAAGTTAACTCTGCTCATTTGCTGCACCTGTCCTGGCAGCGCTGCGAGGGCCCAGCCCTGTGCCGGCAGGGGAGGCCCCTCAGCAGCACAGCGTGAGCCCCGTGCTGCCAGGGCCTGACCCCATGGCTCTGAGCCCCTGTGCTCGCTGCTGGAGCCCAGAGCACAGGGCAAACACCACCAGGGCTCTGGGCATGGCACCCACTGATAAAACCCAGCTTAACCAGGGCTCTGGGCATGGCACCCACTGATAAAACCCAGCTTAACCAGCTCAGCACAGCTCCCGCTGGATCTAGGAGAACTGGCAAATCCAGAGTTGGAGCAGGGCAAGATAACAGCTAAGCCATGAATAAGAAAAAAAAGGAATTCCCCATGTAACATGCTTCTGAGAACTGTGAGAAGACTACTTCACAAAAAAACCCCAAGACAAATGTAAAAAACCAAAAAACCAAGCCCACCTCACAAACTCACCAGCCTTTCTAAATCTGGACAGGGCACTCACTGTTCAGTCAGACTGAGGCTGCCATTTTTAAAGCCTTTCTGCAGAAGCTGTCTTTCCACTTTGTTCTCCATTTTTTTTCTCACACTATTGCTGTCACCTCCCCTAGATTTTACTAATACATCCATTTCAAATGCACAAGACTTGGAAACATCAAATATCCATTAGTTACACAGCAAAGCAAGTAATATGTTATTTTCATTCTTTCTGCATGCCCAAACAGTCCAATCAAGAACAGTGAAAACAGTTCAAAGGCAGTCTGAGGTGAGTGTTGGCTTTGACAGAAACTGCTTACTTGAGTCGGTTTCTAATCTGTAAAGAACTGCATTCACTCACAAAAGACCAAGGGAAGTTTAAAGAAGACCTGTGAAGGTACTCACCCTACTTAGGGCTGACAACTGAGGCAGAAAAATGAGCCTGTGCTACCATCAGCTGAGGTCCCTATTGTGATGCTGCTCTTAGGCCGTACTCAAAGTGTTCTGTTTTTCATGCTATCCACCAGTAATTTAAGGGAAATCAAGGTGACTCAGCAGGAACTGAGAAATATATACAGCCTAACACCCAGGAACTAGGAATACAGAATACTAATAGAATATAGAATACTAATGCTCCAGTCTAGAGTTATAATAATTTATCAGAGACCCTTTAATGCCTTTGAAATGCAAGTGGACGTTGCAAACTCCTACATCTATATTACCAACTACTTTACATCACAGAATCACATAAAACCACAATCTTTAAGGCTGGAAGGGACCTCTGGAAATCATCCAGTCCAACCCCCCTGTCAAGGCAGGGTCACCTGGAGCAGGTGACACAGGTATGTGTCCAGGTGGGTTTGGAATGTCTCCAGAGAGGGAGACTCCACACCCTCCCTGGGCAGGTCTCCCAGTGCTCTGCCCCCCTCCATGGAAAGAAGCTCTTCCTCATGCTGAGGTGAACATGCTTCTTGTGTTTTAGTTTATGGCCACTGCTCCTCAGCCTGTCTCTGGGCACCACTGAAAAGTCTGGCACCATCAACTGGCACCTGCCTGAGAGATTATTTATATGCATTAATGAGATTCCCCTTTCAGTCTTCTCCTCTCCAGACTAAACAGGTCGAGTTTTTCCCTCGTAATAGATGCTCCAGACCCTTCATCATCTTTGTGGCCAATGCCAGACCCTCTCCAGCTGCTCCTTGACTTTCTTGTCCTGAAGAGCCCAGAACTGAGCATATAAATTCAGAATAAAAAGAATGGAAAGAATGATGGCATCACGACTCTAGTGATTTATTTTATGCTTTTGGTTTATTAAATTGAAAAGTTTCCTTAAGCTCATCCTAAACACCTTTTTAGAGACAATTGGTATTCCCAGCTCTGTATATGGGAATATATGTGTTTGTGGGTTGGGTGATTTATTACTATTTAAAGCATAGCGTCATACATGACGTTGCAATTCATCAATATGGAAGTTATGAAACTTATCATTTGCCCAAAATCTTTGAAACATCAAATCTTATTCAACTCTTTCATCTTTGGAATTACCCTGAGAAATAAACATTTCAAAGTAAACATCTTTTCAGAAGGCTCCCTTTGTGGGCTTATAAGGGTCCTTCAAACAACAACAAACTTTTTTCTTCCTCTTCTCGACATATTTCTTTCCTTGCTCTCAAGGGCTGTTTTTTGGTTTTGTTTTTTATACCGTGCCTTTTCTCATCCAACTTTTACCTTCAGACACATCTGGTACGTGTGCACATGCACACATATGCTTTCCTTTCAAGCATCCTCAAGGAAAAAACCAATCTAACAAAACACTGGCTACTGAACTGAGCCATGCAGTGATGCTGCAAATAGCACTGCTCAGTTTACCTGCACTGCAGGTGAAAAAGCTGCTGCCAGCAGCAGCACTGAAGCCACCACAGGCTTGAGAAGACACTTCTAGTTCACATTTGGAAAGCTTCAAACAACAGCCATGGAAATTAGTATTCTACCTTAAAAAATGCAAGTTCCCAAGGGCAGGTTTCTTGCAGATTAACACTTTGCAAATTTCTCAGACTAAGGCCAGAGCTCCTACACATTCTTGAAATCCAAGCCAGAACAGTTTCCCCACTGTGTCTTTCCAAGTCTAGGGGGACTTACTGGAGGAATTATTGTTCCCTTTTTAACTCAACTGCTTTTCATAGGAAGTGAATGGTGCTCCAAATGACAAGATAGATTTTAAGGAATTGTTTTCTCAATTGTGATCAAATTTTCACATACGAAGTCAAATGAGTTTTTAACCATGTTATTTCTTAGTAAAATTTAACACTAATTTTTGATAAATATGAGTGTTAAATATCCACAGCTGCCATCCATTTCTATCCATTCCTCATTAAGGCCAGGGAGTTTATTACATTTTCAGAGAAAATAATATCTAGATATCTCCCTAAAAAAGATTTTCCTCTGGACTACACAACCAGAGGAGCCTCTTGTGGGAAGCACTAAGTTGCATTTAGCATCTTCACCAGCCTGGTTTTGCAGATCAGCATTGACAGCTGTCCTACAGACAATAAAATGAAGCAACTGCTTCTGCTACCTCAGGGGGTGAATTGCTCCTATTCTCCACAGAACAAGCGGGGAGAGGAAAGGTGTCTGACAGCTGTGAGCTCTTTCAACCACAGCAAGCCACCCACAGGAAAGGAATGGCCCGATCACAAACACAACCATGGAAAGAACAGCAGCTCTGCTTCAAGCTCACAGTCACACGCTGTGTACACCATACTTACAACAAAATGCTCATGTCAAAAAACATTCCTATGTATCCTGAAAAAAACATAAAGACTGCGACAGTGCTCTACTCAAGACACAAAAAACAAGGAGGAAGAACTAGTATTGGGCTGTGTCAAAAAAGAGAAAAAATACTGTATTCACCCTCTATGTACTACAGAATACTGTATTACATATAGTATTATCTGTAATATTATATTTAGAGTGAGAGTTCCTCTTCAGAATGACACACCAGACATACATTCACCTCACCCATCTTGCTGCATTTCTATTTGGCTTCTAAAATTAATTTTCCATTATTCTTGGGGAAGTCCAGTTCAGCAGTAGGATGTTATTGAACTTCCAAGTTCTAAAGGTTAAATGCAGAATCAATACATTTTGATTGCACTTGTGGGAACAAGAATTAAAAGTGCTTATCAGAATGATCAGAATTTGAAGCTCTTATAAAAACTTCTGCAGTTTGTTATGTATCTAGGGAGTGATATTTATCATTCACTTTAAAAAAAATCAACATAATCAAAGTCAATATCCAAAACACACAGCTTCCTGAGGAAGTATAAGAAAAGAAAACAGAATCTTCCTCAGCCATCCCAGAACAAGGAATGAAGAGGTCATTTCCCTACATCCAGCATCTTTCAGCACTCAGCTGCAGCGCAGTGTTGTTTCCAACACTGACCAGGATGACTTCCTACAGATACTCACCTTTGTCCGTGTGTAGTTAAACTACAGCCACCTTAAATTCTAACAGATTCCCTCCAACTGTCTTATCATAAAAGCTTTCAGCTGACTGGGGGCAGGGGACCAATTTTTTAACAGTTGTTCCCCTGCAATTAGTACAATGAGGTCAGAATCCCATTATCTGACTGATTTTATCAACTGAAAGGAGAGCTTTGTCTTCCATAGTCTAACACATACACAACACACCACAGCCTCTCTACAGGGAACCTTAGAGTTACTTGAGGTATTTCAAATACTGGCAGCCAGCTCCTGGAGCAAATGCAGGCAGTCAGGAGGAGGAGAGCACTGAGGCAGGGTCACCACAGCAAACTACACACTGCTACAGCTTCATTCCCACCCACAGCCCTGCTGTGTCTGCCCTACACTCTGCACATAGCCTGCATCTTCAGTTTCTCACTAGATCATCATTGCTTCCAAGGAGAAGGACTGTTTCCCTGAATGTATTTTTGAGAGAAAAGTCAAGAGATCAGACTAGAGGGCTCAGGGACTGCCACAGAGCATGTTGTTTGTATATTTGATTATCCCTTTTACACAGCAGTGGGAAATGCAGGAGAAAACACCCACTAAAGGGACTCTTGAGAGATACGTATAAAAAAACTTCAGAGAATCACTGAAGCTGAGAAGCCAGTCTTTAGCCTCACCTTCTGAATGTACATCCACAGAAGTGACATCAGCCATCTCTTGAAACAGAAATAATAACCTTATTCTCTGAAGCATATATACTAACCACCAAAAAGTAAAGCAGTGCTCACTGCAATTATTTTCCATTTGATATCTTGGGTTCCAAGCTCTGATGAAGAGTTCCACTCCTCCCAAACATTCACCTATCTTAAACAGCCCACCTCATGAAAAGTCTGTATGAGGAAAACCAGGATTAAAGCTGCTCTTCAGATGACAGTGCACAATCCAAGTTTAAAAAAAAAAAATAGAATTTTCAACACTGCAGGTCAGTAAAATGATCCTACTTTGATTTATATCACTCTGGAAAGTACAAAGTCTCTACAACAGTACATGTGGACAGTTTGAACAGTACAAATTGTCTTTACATCATAAAGAACAACCTTGAGAGGAAAAACTAGGACTAAATATATACATATACATTTTACCAATAACTGGGCTGTTTAACCATTCTGCTTAATATTCCCTGTGCATCCAAAACCACATGCCACTCTGCAAGACACTACCTTACTAAACACAATTTTCACTGCCTCCTCAAAGGTTAGTGGCTACCTTTTGAACATAAAGATACTGAATGCATCTAAAAACATTCCCTAATCACTAGCTTTCTTGATGAATTTTTCTATGAGAGACATTTTTGCTCTGACTTCTCAGCACTCTTCTCTCCAAGCTAAAAAAGTAGCTCAGTATTTAACTCACCACATCCATGTACTACCGAGCTTGTTTGGGATGACTCACTTTTCCAGAATGGCCTCTCAAATCCAAGCTTCACACATCACAGACAGGATCATAAAACCTCTCTTGGTGCTACTGCTGCTTAATGCAAAAAATGTTACACCTCTCACCCAAAAAAGCTTTAATCAAGAACAGTATGCACAAATTTGGAGGGATGCTGCGTTTTAGTCAAATAATTAAACACTGGATTACAGATCCAGTTAAATCTGAGTATTTATAGAAGTGTTTATGACACAGGCCTAGTAAATCACATTATCCATGAAAGGCAGAAGGCTGACACTCAGGAATAAGGCAAAACAAACCAGAGTGCAAGACCCACACACAGATATATCTCAAGTGATCTCAGGTCAAGTTACTTCAGATGAGGAACCACTCAAACAGCCTGGTAACAGTATCAGTAGCAGCTAAGCAAAGCCGACTAGCTACCCAGGGCTAAGGCTGGCAGAAGTGTCCTTCAGAGTCTGGGATCCTTGTCTGTTTTGCTTCCTTCCATTTTGCTTTCCAGCTGGCAGTGAAGCCACACAGGAACACAAACTCCAATGTGCTGGCAGTAGTGTTGCACAGATCACTACTCCAGGCCAGTACACCAGCAAAAGACAGCAAAATCACACAGAAGAGAGAGGCTAAAGAAGCAAACAAGCAAGCCACGTTTCTCCTCCAGCAAGGGATGTTGCCACAGAGAAGAACGGACAACTTGCACTTTGCTTTTGTTTTAAGTCACTTCTCTACCATACTGACCTAGGTCAGTATTATTAGGACCTAAAGATTCCTTTAATAATTAATAAAATATTATTAATAATTAAAGATTGGAGTATAAATTTTAACATGTAACCAAAAGGATTTATCCTCATTATTTACCTCAAATTTGATTATTTTTTTTTGTATCATTTCAAAACCAAGATCTTCAAGGAACTCATGCAATATTTCAATTGTTTAAATATTGGGATGCAACTTGAAAAGCAATTTTAACACAATAAAAGCAGCTTAGCCACACACTGCCCTCCTACTAGTTTCCATCCTCAAATATATCTTCTCCCTCATATCTTGTGCAAATGTCACACATTTATGTGGTCATTGTTACCTGTATCCCCACTAGCTCATCTCAACTCCAATGACAGCAACTGCTCCTGGTACAGTTTGGAAGGCAGTCCTGGGAATGTAAAAGCTCAAACTACAGCCTTGCAGCAGAGTCAAATAAGCCCTACTGAAGTGAACCAGTGGAGCTCAGAAGTGCACACAGCAGGGACCAGTTTCACAGCAACTGCCACAGCTTAGAGCAGCAAATTGCAGTCACATACTTCCTACCTGCTGGGTTTGTTTGAAAACCACTGTGGTGGTCAAATGGTGGTGCAGACTGCCCAGGAAGGCCATGGAATATCATCCTTGAGGTGCTCAGCACTGATCTGGACCAGACCCTGGCAGCCCTGTAGCTGACCCTGCTCTGAGTATGGGGCTAGACTAGATGATCTCCAGAGCTCTGTTGAGCTCTAGATGATCTGACCTCACTGTTCTGCAATTACTCTATAAATCAGATTTGGGGAGGACTGCTTTGAGCACAGACTTGGACTAGCTGATCCCTGGAGTCCCTTCCAACCTTAATTACTGAGTGATTATATGTAAGTCACATTTCCAGCACATTTCTAAAACCAAATCAAATCATCCAACTGCAGACACAACCTCCATCTACCTCTACTCTTAAACACAGCTTGGCATTAGTGTTTTATCACTCAAAAAACATCAGCTGGAGTTATTCCAGTTTGGTTTTTCCCTTTGGGGAGAAGAACACAGTATCGGTATCAAAGAAATCAAAATGATAGCGTACGAGCTTTATATAAGAAGCCTAAATAAATTTTCTCTGACTATGGCTTCTTATTTAAAAAACACAAAGCCAAAATGCACACAAGTAAAAGATACATCCACCAAGAAATTACCAACAAGAATGCAGACATCAGAGCAGTAATCAAAGCATTCAAGCACTTTACCTGAAGATAGAATACTTCTCACCTTGTTTTTAATCAAGAGAATCATAATCCAGTTACCAAGCACTGCACCATATAAATTTTAGATCATTATACTCTGAATATCTGTCAAATAAGAGCCTCAGGACAGGCAGCAGTATCCCACTAACACAGCGCTTGGTTGATTTTCCAAGATCAGACCTTACAAGTATGAATAAATGTTGAAGAGGCTTGCATTACAATTCCAGTTACAGGTGCAGAATAACAGCCTTGACATCTTCCAAAGTGACAATAAAAGAGTAGCCAACATAGGCTAATTTCTCTTTAAAATTTTGAGGGGGGGGAGGGTGTTGCTTGTTTTGGTTTTGCTTTTTACAGCCAACATAGCCACAACAAAACTATACAGTAGATAGTTAATTTACCAAATTCTTCTAAAATTAACATTTGAAATGCAGGTGTTCTGAACATGCACACACACACACACACACACACACACACACACACTCTACGTTTTGCCTCACGAAAGCAGTTGACAGCTATTTTTGTAGTAGCAGGATTGGCAGGGTGGGAGTGTCTTTCCCTGATATTTTACCCCTTGAATCTCAGTATAAAGAAATGTATCACTGGAAAGGAAGGCTTTCACCCCTGCTCTGCATGTGGGTACAGAATTTCTTCCTCTGAATCTCAACCAACCACTCTTAGTAAGAAATTTCAGGAAAAGTGTCCTTCCCTACCCTGAACAACCACACACGCAGATGGCACCTTCCCACCCTCAACCTGGGTAAGTGTCAGTTAAGAAGATTCAATTTTAGCAGTCACATGGCTACGAGAGCATCTTCAGAACACAGTACAACTCTGAGCTCGCATTAACTTCACACATCCAAAGAATGCAAGTCTCAAATCAAGGACACAGAAATACAGTTCAAAAAGGAAGAGGGGGTAAATAACGTTAAGTCTAACAGCTCCTTGAAAAAGAGTAACTTCTTGTGTTAGAAGTTGCTAGTGACTTTGCAGTAAGGACACAAGGGTAACAAATAGTTTGGTTTAAAAAGCACGTTACAGGAACACAGTAAGGTTCTGTTTTACTTTCAAATGCAGTGCTCGTGAATTGAGAGAGGAAGAGAAGCAAGACCAGGAAGTCACTGGGAGAGAAGAGAATGAGAACTAGAACAGCCATACCCCCTGGCAGGAGATGGACACGAGACTTGGATTGGGAGGACAAAGTAACAAACACCACCACCGCATTCAAAAGGCTTATTCAGCCATCAGCAAGGTAAACATGCCTAAAACCTCTTATCAGGCAAGTGTGGAAAGTTGAAAACACCTCATTTTTCCTCAGCAAAAAGGACTATCTCCATCCTGTTAACATCTAGCTTCCATATTACTTCACCATGAAGTGGATTTTCCTATTTTTTGAAAACACCTACCTTGAAGAAGTGTCTATTTAAGCAGACAATCTACTACACCTTGAGAGACAGTTGTGAAGTGTCAATCTTTCTTTGCTTATATGCACATCAGTCTGTTCCAGGATGTTCCTGCTAAAAAAAACCCCCCTCTTTCTAAACCTAACACATTAATGATTTGTGGGTGTTACAGGAAAAAAAAAAAGTCACTACATTCAATCTCAAAACTGAGTAGCATGGCTCTGACAGAACTCAAAACCAGGTAATAAGTTGAAGGTGCAGAAAGAAAAAAACCACTAAGATGTATTAGTCAGTAAAACCAGTATTTAAATTCTGAATAACATAGTGCAGGAGAAGAGATGGGGGAAAAAAGTCCTTGGCTTTTTTAAGCTAAGTTGTTCCATTCAGCAGCCCACAGACCTGCAGATGAATTCACACATCCCAAGGAGCACCTTCCTACAGCTCAATCAACATCTTCATCAGTCCTTTATATTTGTTTAGTGTCTATGTTATATAAATTAAACTTATCCACTACTACTATGAAAAATCAGAATTGATTGTGAAGGTGCAGTTTCCAAAGAGTGGTGCAAAGGGCAGAATGGGGTCTAAGAAAAAGCAATTCAGTTGTGTGAACCAAGGGAAGAGGTGTCCTACACAACCAAGGCAAGGCACAGCAGCCAGGAAGGGGCCTTGGAGCAAAGTCTGCTGTCAGACCGAGCTCACGGAGTACACTGAGCATCTGCTAAAACAGCACCTGGAGGCCACTGAGCATCTGCTAAAACAGCACCTGGAGGCCACTGCTCTGCAATACAAAGGGTTAAGGGGCAGCAACAGCCTAAAGCTTAAGGCTACTTTCATTCTCAGCACAGCGGTTCATTCCAAAAGTTGCTCTGAACTGAAACAAGGAATCAGCCTGGCACTGATGATGGCTTTCTTGGGATAGAAAAGGACCAGCCAAGAAGAGAAGCTAGCAAAACATAAGCAGGAAACTTCTCAGGTGGATCATTCATTGACTACAAAAGTAGAAACACTGCCCATATAGCAACATACCTGCAGACACATTGATAACCCTCTCTGCTGCTTTCATGGGTAACACAATTGCTTATTCACAGCCAGAGTGGGATTTTTTTTTACTCTTAATCCTGACTATACTATTTGATTCTTGCAAAATATGGATGTTTTATTTCAGAAGGCCAAAGAAACCTAATTTTTACCAAAGACTGACAAGCATGTTTTATAGAAAACACATACCTATTTTTCTACCTTCCAATTTATTAACATTTTCCTTTTTTTTAAAAGTGATCTATTATTTCCATCTCTTTAGGAGCCAAGGCCACTAGCAAGCCCAAGAGAATATAAGCAGCTCCAGAAGAATCAGGAAGAACAGGCCAGACATGTCCACGCTTTTTTCCCTTTCCTTAAAAGGACACGCAGCAACAACGGGGTGACCCTGCCACCCAAACCATCTTTTTATGTCAATCATAACTCCTCATGTTCTCACACAGCAGTGATGAAACCAGCTCCATCAGGGAGCCAAGGCTGGACATGAGGCACTAAAAGCAGGCCTGAGATGCTGCCCAGCACCATCAGCAGCCCTGATCACAATTCTCCCCTTTGATTTACTACTGGCAGCAGCCCCATCACTGCCTTTCACTATACCAGCGGTTCACAACCAGACCTCTTCAGAAAAGCCGGATACAAACCACTACATACTAATTTAAGAAAAGCACTTTTTAAAAACACCAGGTTCTTGTTTTTTTGGGGTTGGATTTTCTCTTTTGTAGACTGCATCCCTACCCCACTCCAAATAGCTGAATTCCCATGAACCCCAGGCTGCAGAATTACCCCAGCCATTTGTCACTCACTGAGTCAGCAGCCAACACCCAGTCTCCTTCCCTCCCCTCACAAAGCCAGGGCAGAAGAGACATTGGCTACAGTCACTGGAAAAAAATGACAGAGTAATTACTGGACAAGAGGCTGTACACAGGCTTCAAAGTGGCCTCTGTAGATATTCAGATTTACATAATCAACACATAGTTTCCCATCCCACCCTACACACATACAGGCTAGGATTTCTTTCTTTCCTGTTTGCACATCGAAGTAGAGGAATGGAATAAGGGAATTCACTAACATGCTCAAGAGCAGTAGTTGTTGACCAGATTAGAACTTCCTAGCAGCAAGTTGCCTTATGCATAGCAGGCAAAACAGCACACTTCAAAAGCTATTCTTCTCATGCAAATCCATTTGGTAGACTTACAATTATTTCCATTATTGTAGATAGTTCGAACTAACACTGAATTTTACATAAAACCCAGTAGGCAAATCCAGAAAGCTTAAATTACCTAAAAATTACAATCTTTCAGATCAAATAGCTTCAAGGCCTGCCTTTTGCAGTTTCAACTTGACCTTCCACTTCCCCAATTCAGTTCTAAGGTGACAAAAAGCCCAATTAGACCTAAAAACACAATCCCTTCAAAGGGGAAAAAAGAGCCACACCCAGAAAGCCAAAGGTTAACTGTAAAAATGTTCACAAAGCTACTTTTGTATTTACATCAGCAATTAAAAATAAGCTCATTTCAGTGGAACAAACTGCCTCACCAACAGCTTTAACCACATGACAGTAACTTCTATTCCCACAACTTCTTGTACATCAATGATACAAGATTATATTCTTGACCAAAACTGCATCGTGCCCATTCATCACCACTCTGGAATGCACATTCCCAAGTATGCAAGAAAACTATGGGAACAAAAATGATCAAAGATATTTTAAAATATGCATTGGGCTTCTACAAAATTGCATCTTCTAGCTACCTCAAACCTTATTTAAAAATGGAGTTGGCAAACCCAACCAAAGCCCTTAAGAGCAAATTTCTCTGTTTTTTAAAGTTGTTCTGATTATACTTCACATTAAAAACTGCAAGAAGGAAAATCTGCAAAACTGTAACCTGACACTCCAGTTTGCAACCTGAAAACACACTCAAGTTTACACAGCCTTCACCTCACTCCTTGATTGCCCCAGCACTACTTGTGCTACTGAAAGCAGCTCTATTGAAATTCAACATTCCGAATGCAATAAATTCCAAGAAAATAACAAAAGGGTTACAGACCAGGGGAAATAACTAGTGTAGATGTTTAACTCTTGCCCCATCTGTTACCTAAAGTTTTACATTCTAGAGCAAGTTAAGAGTTTAATTGACAAAAAGAACAATTTCACCCCAAGAGTGACAAAGTTCAAAAAGCAAGGAAAAAGGGTAACATAAATCCCACTTAGCTGTATTTTCCCCCTCTGCAAATATTTGTTCACATTGCTGTGCACTAACTCATCTGTTCCACAAAAAAAAACCAAAAAAAATCCCCAAAAAACCAAAACAACAACAAAAAACCCAGAAATCAATGGCAGAAGGGCTTCCACACTCTCGCCTGATATGAGTCAGCACCTTGACTCTTGAGGAAAGGTGCACATAAAACAATGTCATTTAATTTCACAACTAAACAAAAATTCTTTCAAGAGCAGAACTTCACTTGCAGCACACTCTTGCCCTTGGATGTTACCACCAGCACCCCAATCATCAGGTGTATATTGGCATCTGCAAGTAAAGGATACAAAAGGCCAATTTTGTGACAACATGGGCCTTGGATAAATCAGCCACATATTTTTAGGATTGTTTCATGACCTTATTTTTAGGAACTAAGTTATTACAAGGCAATACAGGAAAAAAAAAAGTACTTAAAGGCTCTTTTCCCATTCCAACTCTGCTTTATATCTTGCAACTACACAGTAAACAGGATTTTAGCTGCCCAGTCCTGACAAATTGAGCACACTAAGGTTCCTCGAGCATGTACCAATTATCAGTTTGCATGCATTTATCAGACTGGTACCATTTCCCCTGACAGAGCACTGTCAGCTTAGGAGTCAGTGCTCCCAAGCCATGTTTACCCTCAAGAGATCAAAGACAACCCAGCTTCACCATCACAATAGTGCGGATTATTGACGCACACACTTCACAGACTCCAACATTGAGATCAGGGCAGTGACACTTCACAGAAGTGCAAAGTTTCTGCTCCTCTCTCCAAACTGCAGGGAAGGCTGTTAGTAAAGCATTAGGTATGGAACAGTTTAACATCATTATTTCAAATAACCTACAGCCCCCCATACCTACACAGAACATAGGACTGCATCAATACAATTAAATGCAAACATCAGAGCTACTTTGAAATAACTTTCAAAAGCATTGTTTTAGGTTTTCTTTATTTTTAGGATACAATACAAACATTTTCAGTTTGGTTTTTCTTTTGCTACTGCTATTAGCACTGGGTACACACTTTTTATACTACGAAATCTGAGCTTCTCCTGCAAGCAAATGAAAAGCATCAAAACACAGAATTGTGTCTGAAGCTTGTGCTTGGAACTCAGCCTAAGCAAGGCTGATAAAACAGTAAAGCTAAATTGCAAAGCGTTTTTACTTTTCAGGGTGTTCACTTTACATTTGTTCCATAATACATTTTAGAGGCTATTTTCCCTACCACCAAAAAAAGTCTAGTGCAAGTTAAGAGAACATTTAGCCTAAACAATTTACACCAGTCCACAAAAACCACCATCCAACATGACCAAAAGCAGCTCTCTCACTTAAATGCATGTCTGTTACTTTCACAGATTTGTTTTCAATATTGGGAAGAGGAAGAAGACAGTTGCATATTCTACAAGCACTCACAAACAAAAAATAAAAATTATTAAGGTATCAAAGAAAGCTACAAATAAACCCCAGTAAATACTGGCAGAAGTTTGACAGCTATCATGTATGTCTGACAATGAAAATCTAGACACTGGCACTGTAAGTACTACCAAAAGCTTTCTGTTGGCAGGTTGAATAAAGGGAGAATGTTGTGACATTTTTAGAATTGCCTTTACAGTTAAACTGCTGGTGATCTCCCTGTCTGTACAGGCCTGAAGAACTACCTTTACTCTCAGCTCTAAGTACTTAATACACATCACAAAATATTTTCTATGGCAGTCAGCTTGGTACCTTTTAGAAACAGAACCAGAAAAATGAATTATGTTCAAGTACATTGTTCTGATTCTGCACAGATTAGACACCCCAACTGAAGAATCCCAAACTAATCACTACACCAAGATGTGTCCACAATGTAAGAGTGGATGTCACGGCTTCAATTCAATTTTGAAATAAATCAACTACGCAGTAACTCAAGCAGAGCCAGACCTATGAGAAGCTGCTCTCTCCCTCAGTCATCATTTCATCAAGATTAATCCCTGATTGCAAGCCAAGCTATGGTGAAGATGAGAAGCACGTAGAGTATTTCAGAAGAGGAACTCTGAACACAAAGACTAAAAATAAAAGTCTATACATAATTACTGAGAGATGCTACCCATCAAATCTACCTCTTAGCAAGTATTTCCCATCTGTGCTTAATGGGCAGATGTCTTTTTCATTTACTCAGCACATTTTTTGAAATGGAAAAGTATGAATGACATTCTAGTTGTTTATCCAACCAGCTGGAGAAGAAACTGGGTAAGCACTTGGTTAACAGCTGAAAAGCCTGTACAATTTTGGTGAATTACCTGTTTATCCCAGATTAGAGCTTCAGTTCATTCAACTGTTGCCCCAAACAACTGTCAAGTTATCTGTTACTGAGAATAGGATATGGGGATATCTACAAACCTGCAAATTCAGCAAGCCACAGTTTTTTCAAAGGAGCATCCCACTAAATGAGTAAGAAGTCAGAAGAGTTTAGCTCCAGGACACCAGACAAACCTCTTTGATGAGTCAGTTCAATGGAAAAACCTATCAGGAGACCACAGCTTGCAGAGAAACAATTCAATCCAGAGTATTCTTTGGAAAAAAAAATCCTAAAGACTAAATAAGTGAGGATAAAAAAACAGTGAAAAACTTCATCAGAAAGGTGAGACATGAAAGAGTAGTTCCAGCCAAGACAGCTGCAGTACAGTTTTATTATTAAAGCGAAAATTGAACAGCAAAACAAAACTTACTGCCAGAATGCTTTCAAAGCTTGACTGATAATAGTCATATCTCCACAGTCATGCAACTTCTAATGATTTGCAGGGGAAATTTAAGTGCAGTGACAATATCTAAATCTGTACTTCTTGTATCAATGTATTGATTTAGCTGCACTTTTCCACTCATTTTTGTAGGTTCACCTTCAGAAGTCACTTCTTCTGAAAAGTAATCCTCTCAAAGATACTGTAATGTTATCAACAGTATGTTATGTATCCTTTTTGCCTCACTGTGCCATTTAAATTGACCCAGATTAACACATGTTGAACTGAGCTGTGGAAAATGTTTTCTTCTATGAAAGTTAAGGTGCAGCTATGAAGTACATATGAAAATATATCCAAAACCCAAATATATTTGGCCTACCAGTCACCACAAGAAATACAGAGTTCTTAGCCAAAAAACCCCCACCACTCACCATGTAACTACACTGTTCAGTCAGTTTCCTGCTGTAAAATCATTACTCATTCTATTACCATCACTGCATTGTTATAGCAGGAAAAATACATTACATTCTTTTACAACTTGAAATTTATGTTTTAATGCATTATAACTGTATAGTACATGGTCAGAGAGCAAAGGCAATTTTAAGTACACCAGTGCTTTCCCTTGCATACACAACACTACTGCTTCAAGAGATTTTGGGCACAGGTTGTGCATATTTTGCAGTTACTGAAATTGCAGTAAAGAGGTGAATTCCTGATGTCACACTCACCCCAAACAAGGAGACAATGCCATGCTGTACCACAGAAGCTCAGAATTATATCAAATGCCATACATGATACATACAGTATCAATCAGATGTTCCCTCTTTATTTTCCACTTCTCAGCAGAATAGAACAGAGATGCTTAGTTTTCAATCCAAATGCACTGAACTCTAACAGGCTAAGAATCTGAGATACAGACAACCAATAGAATATATTAAATATAAACATATTCCCTGGAAACAAAGACTAAATTGTGAATTGCTAAATTTGCCCTTCATAGGTTACAGGCTATCGTGCTTCTCATGTAGATTCTTACTTGAATTAGGTGTCTACTCCCCTAAACATCCAGCACCTTATTTTCAGAGAGAATATGGATTCTCTGTGTTTTGTGGAAGAAAAAAAACCCCAACAATTTATCCTTCTAACAGTCTCACCAGGCTACTGGAATTAAAGATTTTATTCTTTTGTACTTATTTCTCCTCTTCCCATGATCCCTGCAATTCAGGCCCTATCTGAGCTAATAACTATTAATAAAACTAAAAAGAAGTAGAGACAGTAAATAACAAATGAAGTCAGCCTAATCTCTATTTATGTTCTATTCCTGTGTCTAATACCAAAGAAAGTACTTGCACAATTACCATGTATGATATCCATTAAACATCAGACTCTAAAAGGAAACATTTGTCAAATTCTTCTTATTCTTCACACCAATTCGAGAAAAGACATTAGAGCTCAAACTATAGACTATATGCTACATAGCAGTAAACTGCTTCCCACTGTACTCGTCATCAATAAAGGACCATTGTTTTTTAATCCCTTCTCTGCCCGGTCACACACACTTTCTTCTCCCTAATCCACCCACTCTTTAGAGCCACCGCTGAACTTTTCAAGGCTGCTTGTTTGCAGTGGCTCTGAATAAACCACACAAACCCGCATCCCTCTCACACACATGACTATTTTTGAAGTGAAAATTAACACAAACACAATTTAAATGGAGACAAGTCAACAATTGGGCCCAGATAAGAACTGTGTGTGCAGTCAGCAGGGAAGAAGTGTTGTTATAGAAAATGGGGGCTAAAAGCATGGAATGAGAGCTGGCTTTGTTCACAGGCAGTGGCCTAAGTACCTATCAGTCAGCAAAAGCATTTTTAAAACAGCTGCATCAAAGCTTTCTGCAAGTTAGTCAGCATGTGACAGGCCAGCACATTACAACAGTGCCACAGCAATCTCTGCATAATAGGAGTGCTCTGAGTGACCTGAAAGGTCAGTGTTTCCAAGCATTCCAGTAATCTGTAAATTGCCTTGGCTTATCACTTGGAAGCAACATAATTACATTGCTTGAAGGGCTAGGACAGTAAAGACAGATTTTAGGTATTATGTTTTGGTCAGCCAAATACTAACCTCCACATTGTAAGCATATCCAGGAAACTCAGAATAATGTACAAATTAAAGAAAGGAATATTAAAACAGTAAAGTCTGCTCTTCTGAGAGAGGGAAAACTATTGAAAAAGTTTTGTAACTCTTCATAGTAGTTTATGAAGTAGAAATATCTTTGAAGGTTTCTTTTATTTCTTAGAAACTGTCCCAAAATGTTTAAAGTTACTTTCTACAAAACTAATTTTCAAATACAGCAAGACTGCAACTACTACTGAGTAAATTAAAAGGTCCTCTTCTTGAAGTTAAAAGGCAGAGCAACCAAAATGCAATTTTCATAGTAAGAGATTAATTCCAGTTGAAAACCAGTACTTTCTATCAGAGAAAAGAAAAATTGTTGCCAGCTATAAACATCCCAAGCAATTTACTCATAAACAAGTAAGGCCAGTCATTGACTTTAACAAGTTTTTTCTAGAAACAGAAAAGCAAAATTAGATCTATCCTTCAATCTACCTCACAAAATTAAAAATGTAGCATTTAGTTGCCAATCAGCCTAATCAAAACTATTTCAACACATTATTTGATTCGGGTGTTTGTGCAGTGCCCCAAAGCAGAGAATGCAGTGACCAAGCTGACCCCAAGGCTCCCTGCACAGGATCTGTCCTGGCAGCTCCCCAGTTTCCTTCACCCTCTTTGCTGCACACCACCAGCACCACTAACAAATCTAGTTCTACTACTTCACTAGAGGTGTTTGAAGCATTCATCATTCACACAGGAGGGAGAAAAAACAAATACAAAGAACAAGGCAAATTTTCTCAATTTTAATTCCATCATAAAGAAGAAAGAAAAAAGCCTGTGCACTATTTCTCTAACTGCTTGTTTCTGTTTAAGGTGCTTTTAAGGCATGGTTGATTTTTTTTTTTTTTTTTTTTAATGGAGATAATAAATGCAGTCAGAAGTTCAGGCTGGCAAAACACACACTGCAAAAACCATCACATTTATGTCTAAAAGGCATCTCCTGCCTGTTAAAACTACAATGCTAGCACAACTTCAGGTGCAGGACATAAATCTCACTTTACTGTAAACCAAACTAAGTTTACAGCCAGAAAGACAACCCTAGTATTACCAATAATAGAACTGACTTAAAAGGTGCCCTCATCATGCAGGAACAGGAAAAAAAAAACAAACCACAAACCCAACACCACTGGTCATTCTAAAGGAGAAACTACCTCAGCAACTCTCAACCACTGTATCCTTGTTATTCCTTGCAAGGTACAGACATTTACTGATTGCAAATAAACACAACAAGTAAGAGAACCTTTCATGTTAGCACTGGTATTCAAACAATTTAAACGACAGATCCCCTCATTTGAAACTCAGCACTTTCCTGGGCAGTTCTAGGGTGGATTTACCATTGAACCACCAACAATAAACAAACCACAATAAACTACATGAACATTGTAAAAAATAACCCCAGAGAGTGCTTCTACAGCACTGTATCTGATTCAGATGAAACATGTTCTTCATTCAAGCCATCAACATTGTTTCTGTAAACCTGTATACCTTTCTTGTACTTCTCAGCTAAATGCTCCCTGCTTTAGGAATATTAATCCAGCCTACATTATCCATAGAGAGCAAAACCCAATCAAAATGCAAGTGCATTTGGTTCTCGGTTCTCTCGTACGAGATTACGCTCCAGGAATTTCCATTCTTACATAGCTGGGTTATTAACAGAGAGATTTATCCTGTATGCAATGGCCAATCACTTTCCACAACTTAATTTCAATTCTGGAGGAAACACAAGTTCTTTTGTCAGAAAGCCATGCTTTTAAGCTTGGTTTCAAGATCTTAATACCCACTGAAAAAAATTATTTCATCAGTGCAGGTTTATTGGAAAAGCCATTATCCCTGTCACCTAACACTGAGCTGAGAAACTAATTCATGTGAAGGCATTCATGGGCAAAGGAGCATTTTTTCCAAATAACATGTAGGAACAATGCTGGGTCAAGTGACACGAAAAAGTTTTTAAACAAGCATGCAGTGATGAGAGGGTTAACATGATCTGCCTTCTCCCAGATTTAATTCTGGGGAAGCCAGTCATCCAAAATGAACATGAATTACGTATTTATTACAAGTCTTGGAACTGGTTCAGATAAACAATAATTGGCAGTGTTAGCCCCAGGTACTATCCCGATTCCATGCAAATTACAACGAACTAATTAATTGATACCACATTGTGAAGTAGCACCTCAAAGTTACTTCTAGAGCCAAACAGCTACAGTCCTTCCAAATGTAACTTTCTATTAAGACCAACAAATATTTAGATTACATAATTTATGCCTATTACATTTTCATTGAAGCTGAAAGCATCTGTCTACACATTCTTTGTTTTGGTTTTTACTTTTTTTTTTAACTTTTAAATATGTTTTTATACAGCTTTTAATAACAACATGTGTCAGGTCAGTCCTTTGTCAAAGTCACGTCACCACTGCTGTAATTTAAGTAATAGAAAAACTGACATCATTGTTCAAATTTCACAATCTGTCCTGTTTCATTATGCTACTGCTTCTGGTTATAATTTAAGGTTATTACTTCCTTTTAATTAACTTGAAAAATTGAGCAGTGTCTCTTCAGCCACAAGTTACTTCTTAGCAATTTTTGTGTTATTGAATTCCTGGTGAATATAACTAAGTCATTAATGCTGCTGCAAGAGCACCATGGCTGTCTAAAGAAAGAGCCCCAAGAAGGGCTGCAGGAAAGGGCAGTGGATGTTACTCAGCCGAGCAAACACCTCCCAGAGCCGTGTCCAAACGCTTGACCATATGTTCTGAAGTGTATTAACAAGTCTCCAAGCACCTTGCTCATTCTAGCTCCCATCTGGATACATCCTAAGAAACAGTCACCAGCCCAGAGTGTAAATAGCTGGAACAGGTCCATTTAATATTTACAAGAAAATTTTTAAGCTGGATACAGAGAAGGGGGCCATCTGTTAAAGTGATTGCTGACCCAGTGGGGCAGAGGGGAAGACACTGTTACTGGACCCCATTCAAACTAGGCAAGGAACTGCCCATACAGTCCCAAAGGATCACAAGTTGAAAACTAATTACTGCCTTTTTGGGAGGGGTAGGGGAATATTTTATAATTAAGTTCCTAAGAAGAAGAAGTCAAATGTAAAAGGCAAATGTGAGAAAGACAGAAGGCTGCTCTGCAGTGCAGTACTGACTGGGAAAAGCCTTAGGAACTACAAACCAAACAAACTGCCTACTTTTGCTCCATTTCTATTTTCAGCATATCAGTACTTTGTATATGTGGGGGTGGGAAGACAGAAAGGCCATCAGAGCCATACCAAGTCCTGTTGTTGCTTCCTCTGCTATGGGAAGTTAACCATACACCTTTATGATGAGCTGTGTAGGCCAAAAAGGTCACATTTGACCACTTTTCCTAAGAATGTGAACTTCTTCAACCCAACACTCCCTACTGCTATCATCTTACTGAATTTAGGCTGCCCTCCCCCACCACAAAAGGGCAGAACATCTGTTTATAATGGATTAGGAAACAAGAATCCTATTAGAGATTACCAAATACTCCTGAGAAAATTAATACTTTTTTAATGTACAGCCAATATTTAATTTTTTAGCACCAACAATACAGTTCATTTTTCCAAGTGTCTAAATAAATCCTGATGTGCAAATGCAGGAAAGACTTCTAAAGAGCTACTGAAGACTCCACAGAGTCAGGAATAGTAAACGAAAGCCAACTGCCCCGTCCCGCACACACTGGGGCAGTTCTCCAACCCTGCAGCAGCCCATCTACACAACCCAAACCGTCCACAGAGTTTGGGGCTTAAGGAGCTGTCTAAGAGCACACCACAGCAGGAAAATCCCACGGAAAACCAAGCAGACACCACTGTCCCTGGACAAGTCACCACACTTGTGGCCTCAGCAGCACTTGCTACTCTGCAGCCTCCAAGAGATCCACGCTGGACCTTAAACGTTCAGCTGAACGTGCCCCTCCATTTTCTCAGATCCTTCACTCGAGCACGTCACAGCCCCTTGAAACAAGAGCACCCCTACTATTTATGACTGTACAGCGCATATTTGAATAATCTGTCCCTAAAATAGCATAATTACAAGACAAGACAGTGTTTTCATTTCAGGACTTTTTGGACTCAGCATAAATGCACTGCACAGACTCATGGAATTCATTTTAAGACTTCCCTAGGGCTGTTTGCTTAATCAGTACATTCAGTGAAGAAGTCATTAGTAATATATTTGCCTGAGAAAGCACTGGGCATAGTTTGATAATTATTTCTGTTGTATTTATACCATGATAACACAGAAATATTTGTGGGGATATAAATGACAAATGTCTCTCTTAATCCATAATAAAAACAATAAAAGCATTTGTTTCAAATACTATCCCTTAACTCAAACTGACACTTAGAATTTGACAGTGTTACAAACCAAATATTGGGACTATTAATTTTGAAATGGACATGTAGATGGCTTTACTCCCCCCACACTGTGACTAATCAGATTTTCCCCTGCCACTCCAGTGTGTACACAAGACATGGCCTTTCCGCTGGGCATAGAGGACAGGAGAAGAAAACAGAAAGGAGGATCCTATTTCACACTGAAAGCTTATTGGCAAAAAAAAAATGGGTGAACACTTGAGTCCTAGGTGAGAACTTCAACATTTATACAAAGCTTTTGGATGAGTGCTTTGACCTGAGATAGACAATACTCTGGCATAGCACTTCAAGTAATAAACCCAACATATTTAGCACAATTCAGAGCTTGAGTAGTCAACTAGTTACAGTCTCCAACACAATACCTTACGCTCAGTAGTTAAAAACCAAGTATTTTCATGAGTACCCAGAAGGTTTTGACAACAATGGTACATTGCAGTGTCAACAGACATATTCAAGCTCAATAACCACTCTTGACTTCAAGCACAAATTCAAAATATTATGTTTGAGCTTTTTTTAGCACAGAGAGAAGTATCTATTCTCATAAGCAGTAGCACAATGTGCATGTTAGATGACCTATGATGTACAATAACCCATTTCTAGATGTTTTACTTGACACAAAGATTAGCTAGCTGGTCACTGATAAGGTTTTACTGATTTTCCACTCTGTAAAGGTGGAGCCAGTTGCCAGGCACCGTCAGATTTCAAGCTCTGTTTACATTACAGTAATCTTTACGCTGCACGTTGAACAAGAAGCAAACTCCAGAATACACTTCCTAATGACCTACAGAGTGTGGAGCTTGCAGCTCTTCTCACACTGCAGCCCAAGTCACACTGAAAAATGCACCTGAAGTATCATCTGGAAGTTGAAGTTGCTCATAATCCTAACTGGAACAATGAACTTTAAAAAATCCAAGCCTGAAATAGAAGTTACTCATATAAATTATTCTTTGAAAAACACTTATCAGAAAAATAAAAATAGTATTTCCTAGGGTCCAAAAACAACTTACAGAAACACTAGCAAAATCAAATGCAGTATTTTAAAGGCTTTTTTTCCCCATACAGGAGGTAGAGTCTTAGGTTAAACTGCATTCTCAGTTACATTCCCATATACATCTTCTATGTATTAATTTCTTTGTTGTTCCAGCTGAAGAATCTCATGAACAACCAAATAAGAACTGATCTAACTTTACAGTGCCCATATATAGACTTACATGGGAAAAATAAAATACTGCTCCAAACATAGCTATCTCACAAGCTGAATTAAAAACCACTTTGAGAACATTTGCACATATATTCTCCACAAAAAACAAATCCATTGGTGTTTCCAAGTAAGATTTTGGGTACAATGCTAACCCATACTTAGGGAAACCACAGGTCATTGCTTATAAAACAGAAAACCAAGGAGTCCTTGCTATCATCATGTTCTGAACCATTAACACAGCTATGTTCTCAGCCCCCAAGTCAAGGGGTAGCTAACAGATACATGCCTGGAGCTAGAAAGCCAGTTAGAATAACCAAAATTCAATTAGCTACATGACTGAGGTAAAAGACTGAAATACTCTTAATGAATGTATTTAAAAAAAGAAGTCTCAAGAACTCAGGTTCAGCATTCAAAAACGCTCAGGGATTCAAAAAGTTATGTCCCATTTACAATTTTAAAGCTTTTGGGGGTGTTTTTTTTGTTTCTTTGGTTTGATTTTTTTGTTTACCAGTGTGGACTATATCTGAGTCTCCAGCTTACAGGCAGAAAGTAAGTTCACAATGCATTACTAAGACCCTTACAGAGTCATTCCCATAGCATCCATTAGTACTGTTCAAAAAGACATCAGAAGAGATTAGGCTCCTTAAATTTTGCAGTAACAGCCACAACCAGATTAAACTTCCAGCAAGTCTTCATTTCTCCACCATTTTCTACTGTGTATTACCAACAGCTAGAACAAGAACATAACACCTTAGTAAAACCACATTCTTTTACAGCATAGCAGAGGAAAAAGCAAAGTAATCAAAACTGAAGGGCAGTGAAACTGTTCGTTAAAGACTGTTGATAGGACGGTGTAACACAATCAATCACAGCAGCCAAGATTATCTCATGTACAAATAAGAATTAGTCAGCTAATCAAAAATATTTTTTCTTTCTTTTTCAGTTTTGTCTGGTCAAGTGTGGCAAGATAACCGTGGATATGGACACAAAGCTCAAAAGTATAAATAAATGTTAAGAGAAAACCATTTACAGAGGTTTTTTAATGCACCACAACCCCAAAAATGAGAAACCAGATACCACAGGTATACCAAAGGGATAACTAAAGGAAACAAGATCTGGAATGTGAACACAGAAATCCCCCAATATTCTAGTATCTCCAAACACTTTTATATGTCCTTGTCTATAACTATTAAAACTACATGGAGAGTGTCCCAGGAACTAATGGCTGAAATACAATTAACATTATCCTTCTACTGAAAGCACCTCTGTTTTGACAAAGAAACTCATACAAACTGTATGCAACAGATTCTAGTCTCTGAAGACATTTCTGTGATCAAGATAAAACAGTAAATAATTTTGATAAAAAGCTATCACAGATTAAGAATTTACACTGACAGTCACACCTCATTACAAAATGAGGTCTTTTCCTGAGAAAGACAGGCTATTTCAATTACATGCCCTCCATAAATCTGAAACATCCCAGTAAAGAGTTAAACCTCAGTGAGACTATATTTTGCAACATTCTTAAATTAACATACCTTTCAGTATAATTAGTTTGGCTGATACTGTATGCATGTATGCAAGCTCCAAGGGCCAATGTGATATGACCATGAGCAGAAGGAGTTTCAAATAACTGCTATGGCAAGATACAACTCCCAATTAACACAGTCTGTACACCAGTCTACAGCCAAAACAGATACACTTTCTGTACACTTCTGCAACTTTAAATACACTTCCGTATTTAAAAATAGAAAAACACTTCAAGACAGTACATGCATGTGTGGAAGGCAATATTTGTCCACAGCTTCACAAAAAAGCTGTATTTTAAGAGAGTGTTTTGAATATGAAATGAGAATTTTATACCCCGATTTTACACCCAAAAAAAAATCTGCAAAATTTAAGTTGATGCAATTTCTCATAATCCCTCAGCAGAATTCTAACACAACACTACTCAAGACAGCATTTATCTTCAAACTCCCATTTGTTGTTAATATAAATGCACTTGAAAAGGGCTAAAAAGTATGTTTTATCTGTCTCCATAGCTAGATGATAGCAGAAGTGTGAAATATTACCCAAAATAAGTTACTCTTCCATTTCATTGTTGAAATGCCCTTGTGTATATGTTAAAATGCAATGCAATACCTCCGGAAGCACATTTAAAATGAAACTCAGTAGTCAACATTAGCTTTTAAGTTTTTCAAATTCCACTCTGGAAGCTGAGGTTGCCTTGGACACACCTCGAAAGTAAGACTCTGGAGTTGGTAAAATCGCCAGCTAACAGTATCTTACAACAATAGTAAGTTTGTTACTTAGTATCTCAAGTACCTAAGTTTTTCGGCAGTAATACAGTAAGGTGTACATTTTACTTCAGCCTGCAGAATACCACTTCTGAGTAAGTGCATACCAGCAAGTGTCATCAGACCGAAACCACATAGTTTCACTCGGAAGCAAACACCACCAAGCGCAGCTCCCGTAACACCAGCTAACACACGGGACGGGAACTCGTCGCGCTGAAGCCGGAGCAACTACTCAGGCGCCACAAGCTAAAAATTAGTTCGAAATTCAAATTCAAACTAGTTTCCAAGCGAACCTTTAATTTCACACGAAGGAGAAATAACCTGTTGAGCGTTCCTAACTCCACCTCTCCCCCCCGGGGCCGCTCGGCATTACTCACCGCCGCGGAGTGCCGGGGGAGGTCAGAGTACACACCCCGCAACGTGCACCTGCGCCGGCAACACCTACGGATCAGGTGGAGGACCGGCACAAGTTTCTGACGGATTACTGCCGCCCCAAAGCTGTTTACCGTATGTCAGCAACAATCATCCCCGACTGATTCAGCGGCCACAGAAAAAATCCTGCAGTACTGGACTCTCCCGGTTGAACCTTTCCTAATCGCTACCCGGCTCCAGCCTGGAACAAAAGGGCACGGCCAGCACACCGGCGGGAGCGCGGGGGCTTCTCCCGGGGGCAGGGCCCGGCTGCCGCAGCCGTCCCACGGACGGGGCCCGCTCGTCCAACAGGTGGGCGGCCGGGCGGGGACCGCGGCGGGGGCGGCCGGCGGGGCAGCGGCCCGGGCCGGGGGGGTGCGGGCCACCTGCGTGCCCCTCCCGGCAGGCAGGAGGGAAGCTCTGCGGGAAAGGCGGCCGGGAGGCTCCGGCCCGCCTCGCTCAGCTCCTCGGTCCGCGCTAGCCCGCGCACGGGCGGGGGTAAAGCCGCGGCCGCCGCGGTGCGGGCTCGGTGGGGCAATGGGAAAACCGCAGGATCGGAGCGGGCAGGGAACGCGGCCGCCCCGGGGCCGAGTCTTACCTTCGTGGAAGCCGCCGCGGCCCTGGCAGACATTTTGTTTCCTTCTCTCCCCCGGAGCCGGGCGAGCGTGTGCGCGCCTGCAACTCCTCAGGCCGGGGGAGAGAAACTCGGCGCCGCCACCCGCGCCTCACGCAGCCGCCCGAATAAACATCCCAGGGCGCGGGGGGGAGGAGGAAGAGGAGGACGGCAGGGAAGCGCCGGGGACGGGGGGAGG
>VZUI01025101.1:0-64605 GCA_013401135.1 Cettia cetti | reverse complement strand
CAAGACAAAAGGATTGAACCATAGAGAGACTGAGCCTGAAACTAAGTCAGTGAAGAGAGAGTGAAAAGACTCTTTGGGGCGAAGAATAAGGAGTGGCCTTATGTAGCTGGACATTTCTGGTAATATAGAGAATGGACCTTTTTTTCCTGTAACATATAGATGCTGTTGGGGGGGATATGAATTGCTAGTAAAAGTGACTTGAAGTTGTTTTTGCTCCTAAGGAAAAATAGTGAATAGTGATTTTGGAAACAGTAGAAGAAACTCTTCGTTTTATACTAGTGGAGGCATCCTTAAAGAAGTACCCCAGATAAGCAGAGTATGACCCATGTGCAGTGTTGGAAAAGCTGCTAGGCAGGGTAGGATTTCACAGTCTGCAGAGCCTCTTTGGCTGCTGCAGATGTTGGCATTGGCTCCCTTGTGACCATATCTCTATGACTCAGAAAGATTCCTTTCCTAAAGGAACTGAACGAAAGATTATTCTTAAATAGTAAAACTGACTGGGTTTACAGGTTTTGTTTCCTTTATGTGGTGTGCAGAAAAGTGAATACTAGCAGGGGGAGAGAAGGGATGTCTTTGAGGATTTCATTTGTTGCTTTATGTGTTTTCTTATTTTCTTCTTCTTAATTTGTGTGAATAAACTATCTTTTGTAATTTTATCGTAAGCATGTTTTGCTTTCTGAGTTCTCCTAGTCATATATATATGAACTGCAAACACCTAAGCCATTACATTATTGGTGCATTGGCCGGGAAATTTGAACCAAAAGCTGGCGAATGTGAAACCTTTACAAAATTTGGTGTTTCCGCCTGGTTTCGAACTAAAAAACAAACCCAAAAACCTTAGTAGAGCATTCCTTCTTTTTTAGCTCTCATTCTAGCTTGGTTTCATTTTGTTTTCTCTGTTCTGCCCTTCCAGTGGAATAACAAGTCAGCTATCTCTAAAGTCAATTCAAACATCTCCCAGGAAATAAGCAGCAGTCTGTTAGATAAATTTCAGTCTTTTCTTGCTGAGGAGCATACTGCTCTAGGATGAAGTCTCTCATTATATCCTTTTTTCTTGGATGACTTCTGCTGAATGGAAGTTCAGCCCTGGGTGTTCCTGTAATCTCCCAACACTGAAAGTGATTTGATAGGGCATTATCTCTTCTCTCCTGCACTGCTCTGCTGCAGTCACAGTTTCTGTCACTTGCCATCATTAGAAAATCCATTCCTATGTGTAAAGAGCCGGGTAGGTTTAACTGTCAGTTGACTGCAGAGTGCACTGGAATTTCTCCCTGACAAAAAGGTCAGTAAGGAACATTCCCCATTACTCTTGAGTATTAACTGTGGTATATACATTTTTAATAGTGGTAATTTCAGAGCACTAGATATAGGTCTTGTTATTATTAACACAGAAAATTCCTTGAAGGTCATTGTTCTTGGAGAGATTACTTCTAAATAGACATGTAGTGAGACTGTCTTTTAGGATCTGTAAACCAGAAATAATAGGGTTTGGGAGTACTTTTTAAATGTTTGTGTGAAAACACAGATGAGAAAGGTGTTTATGATATTCTGAAAGGCTTTTTCTGTATCCCTGATCATTCTGAGCATAAACCTGTTCATGCTACTTCTTTACATCATTACTGCTAAAGGTTTGGTACCATTTTACATAGTCACACAGGCAAAGGAGATGTGTGGTTTGAAAGATAGGAAATAACCTAATGATATATTTACTTCACTGGTCACCAAAAACAGACTCTATTTAGTAACACAGCTACTACCCAAAGTAGTCATAATGAGCTCATTTGTTTAGTACACTGAAAAAGCTGAGCTGCATATCTACTGAATCTTCATATATTTATCTCATAGAAAAACAATTTGTACATGGGATAAGTTGTGTTAATCAAATAAGGTATTGGAAATTGGCATCTGGATTTCCTTCAGTGGCTCTACATGGAAGGATCAGACCAGAGTTAAGTTGGATGGTTTCGGTGCACAGTTTCAAAGGCTTGTTGGAATTTTTTGTTTGTTTTGGATACTTATGAAGTTGATGCAAATACATTTCAGAGTTAAGAAAGAGTAAGACATTCCTTGTCAGCTGAAAGTTTGTTAAAATCTCTGATTCCACAGGTTGTTCATAAGACCTAATGAAGATGACAAAGTGAATTTACACTTATTTTTCTCACTTAATTATGACATTTTTGGCACAGTACCTATTGTCAGAATCTGTGAGATAGGCAATGATCTGGCATAATAAAATGAGCTGAAAGCAGCAAAGTTGTTTTCATTTATCAGAATATTCAATCCATTCATTAGATCTCTTTATACACAGTTTATGTATCAATAATTCTCAGGAAAAGGAGGATGCCTTGTCCCCTTGATACTGTCTCTGTCAATTAAAACTGCTTATTTTTAGAACATACAGGTTTCAAAGAAGGAAAACCCCAGAATTCTGGATATAAGACGCAGTATACCAACAGGTACTAGAGTCCTATTGGATGTAAATTACTTGCTAATTAGAAAGACTTTACAAACTCTCATACAAAAAAAAAAAAAAAAAAAGTGTTTGTGTTGTCTTATTCAAAATGAGAAAAGCAAATAAAATACCTGTGTGGTAAATATTAAGTATATACTTAACACATTTGGGTGTCAATCTAAGGTAAATACTCATAAACCCCGCTGTGTCCAAACGCCAAATTAGCTGTGCTGGGTTCCGTATGTGGACGGCAAAGAATGATTCCGCAACACAAAGGAAGAGGAGGTTCTCCAGGTGTTACTGTGGTAATGGGAACAGCGTGGCCAAGACATGAACTAATCCTCGTGGAGGGGGCTTTGATCTCCTGTCTGGTATCTCAAACCATTAATATACTGTCTATAATGGCATGACATGTAGCATGACCAGGTGAAGTGGACCGATTCTCTCATTTTTTAAATCTACATTTCTAGGACCAATAGCATCCTTGCTCTTTTAAGTAATTGATTTCAGTACAGGTCAGAAATGCATATTGCTTAGCAAGTAAATATTGTCAAGTAAATAATGGTGGTGAGAAATGTAAATAATGACATTTGCTGTTTGACCTTAATAAACCCACAGGGTCAATGAAAAATTGCTGAAGGAATCATAATTTCTGATTAACTAGCTAGGAAAAAACCTACCATAAAACAAAAAAAAAGAATGAATGCAATAAAAATGACAGGATAGTTAAAATCTTTTATAATTTCTTCTTAAATTGATCTATTATTTTCATTCAATGGTTGTAAAGAAGAAAAAATAGATTCAGAGTGTGATATTTAGTCAGCTTTTCTTTTTCTTCACTCAAAATAATTTTGATTTTGAAGTACAAATTGATTTTATTTCATCTTGTTATTATACCTTCCTTCAAACTAAAAAATATTTCAATGGTCAAATCCAAATTAGAATAATCTAGTTAGATGACTGAGAAAAAAAATACCAGGCCTATGTTCCATAGTTATAAAAGTAAAATTCAGGAATATTAGAAAAATTATTTCAATGTCCTACCTATCAAATGTGTGAAATATGTGTAGTTAATATTTTACTGTAAATTTGTACAGATGCACACTTGCATAAACTACATAGACGTGTCTGATATTTACAAGCACACTTGCATTAAGAGAACACTGAAGTTGCAGTGTTAAAGGAATTTGAGAAAGGGTATATAGTCACGGATCACTATTTTATTTAAAGTGTAGTCACATTACCCTGCCTTTATTCACATAATAATGTGTGTCCTGATGTGTGTACACAGCTTGGACATCTTCACAAATGGAGGTGGGATAGGTTAAGCTTCCTACTGAAATGGGAAAACAATGAGGTTTGGCTACCTGAGGAGAGTCGTGTCCTGAGACTCTAGTGATCTTTACCTGGAGGTTGGCCAGGTGTCTATACCTGAAGGTTGAAACCATCTTCAAATACGTAATACAGGGTAGGACCATTTTGTGCAGTTCTAGGTGTATCAAATTCCTACTTGCTGGAATACCCCAGAGGTTGTAGCCCCTGCCTATCTTCCCTGAGGTACCACATCCCCAATTTCCATACCATTCTCCATTTGTCTTTCTGCCTCGTTTCTACCACACATCAGGGAAAAGAATGTATAGGAATAGTTCCAGCTTTGAGGGGGAATCAGCACGGGTTTTCATCAGGAAATTGTTCACAGTCCATGGGAAGACAGGTCAGACAGCCAGACTGGGGTGCTCATGGTCCCTGCAGCCTGCTCAGGAGAAGGGACTTCTGCTGTATTTCTAAGGCCTTCTGCTGTGATGGGATTTGCAATACTGCACTTCATGTGCAAAACAATGAAGGGTTGGAGGACTCACAAAAAAGTAGTCAAGTCACAAAAGATGAAAAAGAGAATAAGAAAATCTGGTTCTGCAGAATTGTGACTGGACCAAGTCATGACCCAAGAAAACCTACAAAGGACAAGGGAAAGTCCTTGGCACTTGGGAGAAATTTTAGCCAAATTTTTGCATGAAAGGTCTTTATTTCTGCTGCTTAGAAAATATGTAAAGCCAGGGAAGAGAGTCCCTCTCATATCTGCGACTACAAAAGATGACTGATTCATGCCAGAACCTGTAAAATACATTCTTACTTGAATCAGCCTAGTGAAACCAATTACTTCTCTGACTTGGTGAAGGGGAAGTATGGAGGAAATAAATTTAATATAAACCATCAATATAAGAAAAAAAAATTTGTAAAATATAAAAGCAGTAGTTATTTATGCGTAAAATGTATTACTCACATAAATCAGGGTTACCTTGTATCAACACGTGTTATTCATGAGATTATTATGTTTTTTCATTAAACATTTTTCTTCCTTTTTCTCTTTAAACATTTTTCTTCCTTTTTCTCTTTATATTTTAAAAACAGCACATTCTGAAGCATTTTATAGAGAAAGCAGTATCTCTCCATTTTCTATATTTGAGGATATATTTCAAATTAGGAAGGATTTCGAAGCCCTCTAGATGCACACTAAAAAGGACCAAAATTAATTATCCCTTCCAATATTGACACTAGAGGTAGCCATTAATCCTGAATATGAAACTAGGGCCCAGGTTAGAAATAATAGTAATTGATTGAACATGTAATGACTTTGGCTGGTTTGGCTTTTACTTCTTCCACCAAAACTCTTCCCTTTTTCACTTCTGTTATTATGATCTTAGTTCTTTTATCAGTGTAATGATCTCGATTTTAGTCCACACAAGCCTTTCTGCAAAAAAGCCCTAGCCCTTATAAGAATGGGTCACTGGTTGAAAAAGCATCTAGAAGCATGACATAAGAAAGTGAAAGTTACCCAAAACAGTAATCCAGATGAAGACAATTTCTATATTTTAGCTTAACACTTAAAAATAATGGTTTTGACCACATAGATCACTTTATGTGGCAGTTTTTATGCCATTTGGGTGCATTGAGACTTGGTGCTAAGAATCAGCTACACTGTGTGTGAGAGCTTTATTCTATGCTCGTTTAATAAGAATTTCAAAACTAAAACTGGCTTTCCTTCAAGATCTGAATGCTTGAAACTTGTTTTGCAATCACTACAGAACATAGCTGGCCTTCTGCAAGAAAATACCACCTTGATAATTAATATGTTGTGTTATGGTGGTTTTAGCTCACAGAGATCTAGCACTTTGCTTAAAAGAAATCCATGAACTCTTTCTCTAATCAGTGCTTCCTTTAAGGCATTAATGCAATTTATCAGTTGGAAACTGGAGAGAAATATTATTAGGGAATTATAGAAATAACATTTTCAAGGGTTTATTACTATGTTTTTCCTCTGATTTATAATTAAACCCCCTACATGTAGAAATAATATTAAAAGTCAGGCTTAGACCACATAAGTGAATATATTTATGAAAAAAAAAATTCAGAGAGAGGGAGTAGCTGCATAACCTCTGATTTGTTTTCCAATGAGAGAAGAAGTGGCTTAAACCCATTTGAAGGTTAAAATGTAGCGGCATACATGTTCATATATTCTTGGTCATAGAATATGGAACATTCATGAACAGCAGAAAATATTTTATTTTGAAAATTGAAAATAAGTAGCTGGGAAAAAACCTTATTGAACCACTTAATCTTTGAAAAAGCACTATAATCAACCTACACTTAGGATCACAAGACATCTAAAATACGATTTGTGGATATAGTTCACAGCTTCAAAACATTTCTAATATACCAGAAAGCTTGTTTTTCTGTGAAGTAGTTTTGGGTTTTTCAAAAGAAGATGTACTGATTACATGCTTATATTTATATTTATATTTATATTTATCTATTTAGAGGTATGTAATCCCTATATTATATATATTTATGTATTTATATTTAGCAATGACAACTAATTGAAGTGAAAAATTTCTTATCTTTATTTGTGCTTTTTCTGAGGTTGAAGATCTGAGTAGTACTGTTCAAACACTGTTAAATTATGTTAACTCCAACTTAATATGCAGGTGGTGACCTTGTTAGTAGTAATTTGGTAGAATACACTGATTATATAAAAGTACCTGATGTTCTAAGAACTCAGCATCACACAAGCAGAAAATGGAAGTATATATTAACATGATTTGTGGACAGCTAAGCGTTCTTCAAAATGTGATTTTTCAATGTGATCTTTATTTTTTAATCCTATTTAAAGTCTCTAATTATTTTTTTCTTTATTCTTAAAATAACCTTTCTAAAGTGTATGTATGCTGACAATAACTTGTGTCTGTCTTCATCCTTATTAAAGCCAGTGACTCATCATGGTAAGCCCCTGTTCTCAAAACAATCATGCCATATTGATCCTGCAGATATTGCATTATAGAAAGGACTAATTTTATGATTAAACATTTAAACAATTACTTACAGCCTAAATGTGAATTTTAAACTAGGTTGGTGGGTTTCTATTTCAAAGAAAATAGATCCTGTAACAGTATGATGTTTGAAAAAGGAAAAGAATATCAAAATTGTTCAACTACTACAACCGTATTCAGCCAATGACAAAATTTGTAGATTAGCTGAAGCTTTATAAATTACTGTGTGACTTCTTGAAAGAGAACATTTTAATAATTTGGTAAGAAAAGTTTCTTGTATTAATTCAGAGGTAGTGAGGATTCCACTGCAAATACAACTTCTTCGTATTTGTCATCAGATTTGTAGGAACTGATGAAAGTTTTTGTAATTCCTGTTGAACTGTTGTTTTGGAAAGAGGGAAAATGGCTTCACACTGAAAGTAGGTAGGTTTAGATTAGATTTAAGGAAGAAATGCTTCCCTGTGGGGGTGGTGAGGCACTGGAACAGGTTTCTCCAGATAAGCTGTGCCTGCCCCATTCCTGGAAGTGCTCAAGGCCAGGCTGGATGGGGCTTGGAACAACCTGGACTGGTGGAAGGTGTTTCTGCCTGTAAGGATGATCTTCAAGCTCCCTTTCCAATCCAAACATTCTGTGCTGTATGAAAAAATAGAAAAGGGCCAGGAAGGAGTAAGAGAGAACAATTGTAGAACAGGTGTCTTTTGTCTGAGCTTTGCAGTGAGAAGATCAAGTTTCTATTTTCTGCACCAAAGCTGTGGGGTCACTTTAAACAATTGTTAGATAAAATACAAATTCCCTATTCCAAACAAAACAATGGTTCTTAAAGGAACATTTATTTTTCTCTGTGTATCTAATTAAGAGTCTAAGCTCTCTGTTCTGTAGTGTCCTCAGTTCAGCAAGACTCAAATATCTCACCAAAATTAATGAAATTTCTCTGTGGAAACCTGCCCTTTAAATGGAAATTACAAGATTGGAGGTCAGTTATGGAAAAAGTACAAAAAAAGCTAAATGAAGGTATGACTCATCAAGGACAGGTTTTGAGAGGAAGATCAGCAATAGTAGCAGTTATGGTGAAAGTTATATATATTTTTGTTTGCTTTTAACAGAAATATTCAATCAAATCTTTTATGAATTTAGTTATGTTTTGACAGCTTTGGAAGCTTGATTTTCAAATAGGAAAGAGATCTTTCAAAAGGATCTCTAAAATGTTCCAGTTGCTGTCTTTAGAATGATTTTTTTTCCTGAGCTAATAAGGGGTTTGTTTTAATTTCACAATGTGTAGAAGAAAGTGGAAATTGCAACACATTGTCATGCTTCTGAAGTGGATTTTTCAGGACTGAAATGCCATACTAAGATATATTTTATTTTTTTTCTGAAACAGTTTTAATTTTTTTAAAAGCATTATATTCCAAAATAATAGGAATGTGGCAATAATACATGTGCTTACAGAACTGTAAATACTAGGCCTAAACAGCTAGCTAGATGGATTTTTTTTAAGACTCAGTTACAAACTAAGCAAAGTATGCAGTCAAATTATGTCAGTGTCCTTTACCTGTGAATTCGCCATGGTGATGTGTTTAGTCTGTTGTTTCCTGTTCTTTTAGCAGCTGGAGGAGAGATGAAAAGTTGATTAATCAAGGTACGCTTCTTTTCCTTTCATGTTATCATTTTGATTAATTAGTAATTACCAAACTCTTTCCCACCTTTATTAGCTTCTCGTTGTGTACTGTCAGGTTTGGAAAACTTTTGAACTGTGTGACTTATCTCTTTAGACCACACTCTGATCACTCTGATGCTTTCTTAAACACTTTGTCTCATGGCATTATATGCTTCAAAGTGCCAGAGAACTGTTTATGAGAACAGACAAATAAAATTAAAGTATATAAATTTTATATACATACATACATACATATACATATATACATATATGTGCATTAAATGTATAGCTGGGTTTGTGTAATGAATATTCAAACCCATTAGCTGGGGCTGATGAACTACAGCATGCAAGGAATTGTTAAATAAAGATTTTGAAGAAATAAAAGAAAAATAAATATATCTATCAATCTGTTTAAAAGGCTAATTAAAAAGTTACAGCCACCCTAAATGAAAATTTTCTAAACACTTGGGAGGTGTAACTTACTCTATAGAAAATGCTAGAAATATTTTAATAGTTATTCAATTTCTATCAGACATGATGTTGTTTATTTCAGGAGAATTCAATAATTATTTATGTATTAAATATAATTGCAAATTTTAGGGGTTTTTTTCTGAAGAATTCTTGAAATCAGTTTGATAACATAATGAAATTAGTTTGGCTCCACTGTATTTAATTTCAAAATATCAGATGCATGAAAATAGATCCTAGCATTGCATGAATAGATTGATATGCTGATTGAATAGAAGCTCTTACAATAAGTGAATGACATAGAATATGTTTGTGTATTTGTTAAGGTTTTTTCACTGACTATAAATTCACTACAGCACAAGTTCAGAATAGGAGGAGTTATTTTATGTATCTTTTTTTTAAAGGATGAAATATCTGACACCACAATATCTGACTTGACTTTTGCATTGATGGCAGATTAGCAGTAGCATTCAATAGATTTCATGCAAGCTAATTTTGGAACATCTGAATTAAGAAACAAATTTTAGCTATTAGTTGAACCATTTAAAATTAAAAGTTAGTGTTAAATGTTTGAATGAAAATTCACGAACTTTTCCTAAAGTCAGTAAACTGCAGGAATAAAATAGTACTTTGCAGGCTCAAACCCAATACAACGAGACACTTCTTTGTAGCTTTTAAGTCCATTGTGCCATTGTTAATCTTTAAACAGGCTATAAACCTCTTAGAACAGAGGAAATCCTATGACATTTAAAGTATTTAGCATAAATCTTTTCTAAATATACACATTTTGATAAGAACAGTGTTGGTGACCTGTGGGTGTCTGTCAGTTGTTCAATTCCAAAGAAAGGTAGTTTCAGAGTGGAGTCACACTGACACATTTCAGTGACAAACGCTGCAGCTGGGTGTAGGAACACCACATAACCAACAGCTTTTTATTTCCTTTCATTTTATTTTAAAAAACTAACACAAATTTTCCTCTGTTTTGAATACAAAGATAGACTATAGATGTTTTGTCTTGAATCAAGTGTTCTGCTCAGTCATTTTTCAGTTGAATAAAGCAGACAGTAGTAAAACCTAGGATTTATAGAGACCTATGATTTATACATATTAAAGGACTTCATAAAGAGGCAAATCTATTTTTTCTTCCTTTTTTAAGATAGGAAAATGGAAACAAAATGAGGAGCGACCTGCTTAAATTCATCTAGAAAACCGTGACAAAATTTAAAACTGAACTCTTACCCTTGATTCTTTGTTGAGGCTCAATCTGTTATAACACAGGGAAGCAGAGAGCTGAAACTGTGCTGTGCTTGAAGTCTTGATAAAGAAAGGTTAAAGGCAACAGCAGCCTGTGAATGCTTCTCTGCTCCTGATTCAAGCTTACCCAGTGGGAGGAAAGGCTGGGTCACTGTGGACATGACTTGAGAAAATCTAGGGGGAAGCTTGAACAAATAGTTTCTGATCTATGAATGAAAACGTGGAAGCTCAGTGTCTTTTCTTCTTCTCGGCTGCTCCCTATTCAGTTGCATATAAAGGCACTTTTGCCATGTGAGTTAATAAAGGAAATGGGTAAGATCATTTTCTACACAGCAGCTCAGAGGATTTGGTGGCAACAAATGGTCACACCATTTAACCTGCTTAGGCAGAGGTCCCAGAATAGCTGTGTTACCTGTAATGAGCTCATTAAAGTCTGCAGTCAGACACACATTTTAAAAGCTCTCCAAATAGATGCAATACTTAGTTAATCAATAGGACAAACATCATAATATTAAGGAAAGTGTCTAACTTGTGCTTACTCAAATTAATTCAAAATGTTTCTAAATTTATTTAATAATTTTTAATCATTAAAACAAACTCCTAATCATATTTACTTTCATTTAACTCTTATATCATCCTCACATATATCAATGGTATTTCTCTGTAAAATTAGATTGGTTTAACTCCCCCTTTTTTTTTTCTTGTCTGAAGAGCATTTATCCATTATTAGATCTGATCTCATAAATCATATTAATGAAAAGCAATGCTTTTCTGGCCTGACTTTTTAACAAGATTCATACTGATTAATTAAAGAAAAAAAGATATTGCACTGAACCATCTCAAGTTTTAACTTTGAATACGCTCCTCTATGTTTTATTCTGCAAGATTACTTCTCACGTATTTCCAAATAAATACAATTAGATAAAAACCTACTGCTGAAAATCAAGTAAGCCTTCAGATAAGAATCAGTGACTCACAAAAGGTGCTTGGTTAGTTAATACTTCAGAAGCTGAAATTTAATTAATACAACATAGTTCAAAATGTTCAAACATGCATGAATTTTGCAAAACAGCAGCTGATTAACAAAATACTGGCAAAATAAAATAAAAAAGAAATTGAGAAAAAGGATGGCTCAGTGGATAAAGTACTCACTTTCATTTCTTCTTTGATTCTGTATTCAATCATCCACAGAGGATACAGCCTAGATCACAAACTCACACCTAATTTATCATAGTCATGATCCTTACCTCTTCTCCCAAAGTTCATGACTAATCTATCATGGAGTTTTAATAGCCTTTAGCAGAAGAAAGTCTTCTGGCAGGTCAGATTCATGGTCAGCACACAATAAGATCCATGGTCTACAGCCAGAAATATTTTCATTTTTGCACTTCCCTGATACACATGGCTTTGAACAATTTTCACATGAGTACATTCTCAATATCAGTTCCCATATAATCTATTCTCTGAAGTGATCATAATTATATTTTTCACCTTATTTGGGTCTTTGTCAGGGAAAGGTTTTGAAGTCTGAATCATATGACCCATGATACTTCAAATGTCTGCTTTCCCTTTCCACATAATTAAAAAAGGTTTTTATTAGAAACTTCACCTGATAGAGTATTCATTATCTCTTATGTCTTCCACATGAATGTCATCAAAGTCTCCTCTTCATATTACTGACAGATAGACTTCAAAACATCACATCTGAAGAGAAATAAAATTTTCTTTTTTGTTTCAATATTTTAAACCATTTTCTTTAGTTAACTTATTTACTAACAGATACAAACCAATCTGGGACTGATGCCTTGGAAGGCTGACCTGAAACAGAGACTGAACAGAGCTTGAGGATAAAATAGATATTTCTTGAAAAGCCTTTAAGGGTACACCTTGGGCAGCAGCTGAGTCCAGCCCAAGGTGGACTTAAAATGGTCACAAAATGGACCACTGGTCACGAGGACTTACACTTTTACAAGTTTTGGTCCATTTGCATATTGAGGTTTAATTGTTCAATTACAGCTTCAGGTTATGAAGTCTCATCCTTCCTGCTCCTCCCTTCGGTCCAGCATTGTTTATGCTTTTGGGCTGGAAAACTTGCAACCGTTGGTCCTCAGCAGGAAAGGATTTGTTTTGTCTACCTACTCTGTGAAGAGAGCTGACTGGCACTTAATATGAGGCTCAGAGCTACACACCTATACAGCACAGGATCTGAAAAACTTGAAAATTTAAATTTAAGGCATCAGGACTGTAATCCATGGTCTCTTCTGCAGAGAGTGCAGGTGAACTCTGGCTCTGTAAATATGGTATATACTGAGGGCAGGAATCAGTCAGCATTGGATCCCAAGGGCTTTGCTTGCCCTGAGTGGGCTGAGCTGGGTTCCCCTTGCCCAGTCTGTCTGAGCTCCAGCTCTGGGAATGCCACTGGAAAAGAGGCTGGCAGATGCTGGCAGTGCTGGATGAACAAATACCCTCTGAGGGTACAGAGGAGCTGTGGGGCAGCTTTCACCTCTTCCCTGGAAGCAGGAGAAAGGGAAGACATGGGGAAGGGAGAATGTATTAAAAGAAAGCTACAGCACTATGGAGGAAAAATACCATCTACACCACACTCCTTTCAATGAAGACCTCAGGATACTCATAACTCATCCTAAACATCCTCAGTCTTCAAGAAGACTAAAACTGTCAACCTTGGAATACACTGGAGTGTGTGAAACTGAACACACTGGAACTGGAAAAGGTGGGCATAACTCCAGAGGAAGGAGGCAGACACTTGTAACACTCAGATAGAAAATTTAGTATTTTATTAATAAGGTGTTTTACTTGCATTATTTGGACTGTTAGAGCACCACAGCATCAATTGTGCTACTATACTTTTAGCTCTACAAAGATGAACAGTTTGCTTTCACCCATAATGAGGTTTTAGTTGTAACAGAGGAAACACAGATCTTGCGGAAACACTGAAATGCAGAATTAGCCACAAAGACTAGGGGTTTTTTTTCTGTATTGCTCATTTTTTCAAACCAGAAGTTTATCCCAGCAAAGGAAGATGTGATTAGATGATGCAAAGTCAGGAAGTAGACAATGTATGTGATTTGTTTCTCTTTCAGGATTGCTTCTTCACAAGGTTAGGAGTTCTTTTCCAAAATAGAGAGAACAGTGCTATGGCAGTACCAATACAACACAGTGACTGCAACAGCTTAACTCCAGTGACATTAACTCTTCACATTAGCTAATGTCAGTGGACTAATTAGCACTGTAATGCTGTACTTTTGAATTTAATGTCCTGGTCATCCCTTCATTACAGCTGTAGCATGATGGAGTCACTTGGTGGGGAAGGGACTTAGGGAGATCTGTAGTTATACTTCCTGCCCAGACCAGCAGGGGCAGCTCTGGGGTCAGACCAGGCTGCTTAGGGCTTTCTCCAATCAGGACTTGAAACCTCAGGGGATGAGGTTTAAAACAGTTAACTCCCATGCTTGACCACCCTTGAAAGAAAAAAAACAACTTACTCTTATACCTAGCCTTAAGCATCTCATTTCAATTGATGCCTGTTTGGTTTTTTTGTCCCACCCCTTTCCCTTAGGCCATCTCTTCTCCTGGATGAAATTCAGCTCTCTCTGCCTCTCCTCACATGGCAAGTAGTCAAGAATTGACCAGTTTGACATGTCTCCTCTTACCTTTCTTCAACTTCTAGATGCCTTTGTTTTACTTGGTGGTCCAAACTGGATACAGCTGCCCAATGTGATCTAATGAATGATCAACAGGGATGGAGCAAATAATAAGATGGTTTATGGATAAAATGTTATTTCCTAATGCATTACTTGAATTGTTCAATATTATCAAGTGTGTGCTTCAGAAGGCTCCTGCTCTTGTTAACGCAGTTCAGGAAATATTTATGGTTTCATAAGCAAATGATATGGGCAAGGGTCCCATTAAGTGCCATCATTCAGTGTATTTGTTAGGACAGTCAACAGATAAATTGCACAGAATGGTGAAAGATAGATGATAATGAGTTTGTATTAAGAAATTCAAAATTAAAATGAATATAGTAAGAAGCGGGTCTTCCCTTCTGAGAGTGGTGTGGGAAATCAGAAGTAAAAATATACTGTTCTGCTTATTGTGGTAATGAATCCATTTAAAATTGGACTAAGTATGAGACATACCTAATTACTTGTAAAGATCTAATTTCCAAGAAAAAAATGCTTGATATATATTGCTGAAGAGTTAGTTTTTCTGCTATGTCCAAACCCTAGGTTCAACCTGAGGAGCAGCAGTAAAAAAAAAATTCTCATTCCATGATATGTTTCTGAAGGGACAGAGAAGATGTAGCTTTTTGACCATTTAGTGCCTGCCAAGTGGGGTGGCACTTTCTGCCAGGGTGCTAATTACTCTCCTCTGAGGCCATGGTATTATTGATCTGGACTCTTGGCTTCTGGCAACTGGATCGAGGTCACAAAACTCATTTCATGTAGTTCTTGAACTCTGAATTAAAGGTGTATGTGTACAAGTGTTATTTGTAAGTCATTAGTCTGCTAAAACTACACTAAGTCAGTGCAGTGTTAAGACAATTTAAAGCCACTGTCTGTGTGCTAACCATTCTCTTAACCTCTGGGTATTAACTTTTGGAAACTGGAGGAATGCCATGTCAGTGCCTCACTATGGAAGCAGCACCTTAAAAAGGTGTTATTTCTGAGAATGGCATCCTGGTGTCACCAAATACTAGAGTTATGCTGTGTCATTTCAAAAGGAACAGTCTTCAAGGAAAGGTCTTTCAGGAAATCAATGGAAGGCCATAAATAAATACTTTGGTGTTTGATATTTGGGTAGCAAGGCACTACAGTGACCAAAATTTTCATCTGGGAAATGAGTCATACTGTCATTTTCTCCTGATCTAATTTTGCAAGTCACTGCTGGCAACAGTTAAATTTATTGTTCTACATTTGTATATTAAGATCTATTTTGTACTATTTATTGTTCAATATATACTGTTTCATTGTTTATTTCCCATTCTTGCTTTGAGTCCTATTTAATAGAATCCTGGTTTAGTTTAGGTTTGGTTGGCAGATTTTTTTATTTCTCTGTGCCCTCTTGTGCTTCATTGCTTTCTCTTATTTATTATCCTGTTTTTCCATTTCTCTTCACCCAGTGATTTTTTTTTCCAAGTAAAATCTGTTCACTTCCATCTCTGTAGGAACATGGATAAGAGGCTGTGCTCATATCTGTGATCGGTTGGGGAAAGACTGTTTCCGTATTTATATGGACAGCTCATCTTCTTTTCCCTGTTCTTTCCAGCTGCAGTAATGGCTTACATTGCAGCTGATTTGAAGGGATAAGCCAGACTGATGGGATGGGCTGGAGAAGGTCTGACACTGGCAGGACTTTCTGGAACACTTGTGGAAACTCTGAGGAAACCCAAACACACAAAATTAAGTTAAAATTCAGGTGTGACTAGAATGTCATGGGTCTAGAAAGCCCTTGGTTGATTTCCATTTTCATTGGCAAAGAAATGAAACATGTTTTGAATGCGTGAAATCAGGTTTTGTTGGGTATTTAAAGTAATGCATGTATTTCTTTTGTATACTTTCTGAGAATTAACAAATTTTCAATATGAACAGAGCCGAACAGAATAAAATTTATATAAACCTTACAGTAAATAAAGAGAGTAAAGGATTTCAAGGGAAAAAAACCCCAGCTTTGGAACCAACTTACACGAACAAATATTTGGAAAAAAAATGGTTTTACACCTACGCATAGTTGTACCGGAAAATAGAACTATATTAGTAAAAGACTAAACTTCTAGTTAAGAGATTTCTTTTGCTTGGAAATGTTGACCTATAAAATGGGGTTTTAATTGTGGAAATTTTAATCTTTAAAATGTCCACAATCCCATTATAAATTGATCATTTAGATTCTTGTATGGCCATATGTGAGAATATATTTTACATGAGGTTTCTCTGTCTTGTCTTACATGTTTTAGGATAAGAATAAGGGTACTGCAGAATTTTTTAAGGTGTTTTTTTTTTCCCTACTGTATATAAAGGCACCCTAAAAGAGGCTCTCAAATGCAGATACTGTGAGATTACTCTTCAAACAAGAATGTGATTAATAAATAAATTTTTTACAGCAATGCCCTAAACCAGACATTTCTAAGTGTTCCCTAACTACTGCATTTTGATATTTTTGTAAGTAAGCATGCAACTTTAGAAATCCTGACAGTAACTTAAATTTTTAAAACGTTAGGATGATATCAGAGAACCTGGACTAATAAAAATGGTCCTGAGCTGCCTGTAAAATTGATAGCCCCAGCTTTGACCTGCTGGAAACTGGAAGTGTTTAGTTGCTCATCATGAAAACAGCATGGCTTCTCTTGGTTCAGCATGCCTAGCTGGAGTTTACAGAATCAGTTTTGTCAGAAAGCTACTGGCAAGGGCTGCCTGTAACGTGCTGCTTTCCTTCCCCAGACTGCCTTCACACTGGCCCTACATGCTAGAGCTCATGAGGAGAGATGGCAGAGGGGCAAAGCACATAGCTTTGTACAGAAAAAAAATTATAAAATTCTGCTAAACCACTGTTATTTAAACCACTTTTTTTTTTTTTTTTTTTAAGGCTGTAGAAATATTGAGAACATATAAATAGTGTGAACTCCAGTGCATTGTACAACCTGTCCTGTACTCCTCTGGATCATTCTGTAATGATGCCATTACAGTCTTACTATGTATCATTACAGAACATAAAAATAAAAATTAATTTACCTTAAAAAGTTCCTATTTTTTTTTTCTTCCTTGTGTAAATCTGACTTTCAAATTCCTAACTTTCCCTGAGATTTGTCTATCTTTGTCTAGGTACAAGCCGTTCTCTTTCCTCTTGGTGATTCAATGATGATCAATAGTGTATAACTGCTTTTCAGGAATTAGCCACAAGCATAACACTTTTTTTAACAAGGCACGCATGGTATGCTAATCATACATACTTCTAAAACACATGGTAGCAATTATGAGTAGAAAATATCTCTTCCTCATAAAGCAAACACACAACAACCTACAATGTATCATTTCTGGCCTTGAAATGTCTGTGATGCACATTAGTATATTGCATCCTAAATATTTTCACAGTGTCACCAGTTATAACATCAGCTATTAACTGCACGATATCATGAAAAGGACAGCCTGCTCAACTTGATGATGAAATATCTAATAACTGGTAGTCAGAACACCCTACCATATATTTTACAAGGATTTCAAACCATTCCATAATTTTCTTAAAAGGATAAATGTTTTTCCTACCTCAATACTACAAACTGATATTTTTACTCGTATGAATTCACATGGTTACTTCCAAGGGCTCATGTATCTCCTGCATCATGTACTTTGATGCATGTTATATGCAAGCAATAATTTTTTTAATAAGGGAAAATAAAATCTCAGTAGGTTTCTTTTACTTATATTTAATCAGATATACCTCTAAGAATTTTAATAAACAGTGAACATCATAATATGATCAATAACTGTTACTTCAAAAGCAGGATTGGACTTTTTACTTCAATACTTGCTGACTTTATGAATAAGGCTGTTAGAGTCTGAAGGATTATCCGCATGCATGAGTTAGGTATGTGCAAAAGTATCAAGAGAAACAAGCTTGTAACTTACTGAATGAACCTTTTTCTCTGTTATTTTTGGACCACAAGCACATTTTCTTAAAGCTTGAGTTGTGTCTGCTGCATTTGTTGATGGCCTCCAAGCCAAATTTTGTTAAACCTGCAAAACAGGCTCAGATTGCCTTGTACATTCAGCTGAGAGAAAGTCTGCAATGATTCTTAGATTATCTGAAAAGACTTGTCTGTCCTTAACTCAAGGATTAAAGTAACATACTTTATTGCACAATTTGCAATATTATGTTCAAAGTCTCTCCAGAATCACCCAACCTGCTGAGCTTAATTTCAGAACCTAGTAGCACCATTAAAAATAAATGTTCTAATGACTATTCTACCAAATTGCCATGACAAAATATGGCAAGGGTTATGTCTCAGCATTACCCTAAAATGTCTAATCTCTGTCCCACTGTACAGTGATTCTGTACTAAGCTGCCTGATATTTGAAGACTGTGAAAGAAAACACCAACAAAAACCCCCTTGAGTTTCTGCATTTAAGTCTTTGAAGTGAATGCTCAGCAGTGAAAAGAAAATATGCTACTCCTCTTTGCTTTACCAAGTCATATTACTTCTCTCCCTAACAACACTAATAAAATAATGCAACCATGATAACCTAGAGTGCACTCTTGTGTTAAATGTATGTCTGAGCCTTTCTCACTATATGATTTCTTGACCTTCTTCCAGGTCTCTCATATATGGTGTGTCACTGATTATTTACATCTTTTCCAAACTCTGTCCCACAGACTATCAAGTTAGTGAAGCGTTTATTTTTGTTCACTATACGAGCCATTGATATATGAGATTGGTACCTAGTGATATATAAATGCAAGTTCAAATTAATTTTTTGTGTTTGCCCTTCATAATGTGAACAAGTAGATATAGTTAAAGTTGATGAACTATACTGAATGAATTATATTTAGACAAGTAACTAGGTCTAGGAAATGCTTCATTTTCCTTGGATTTTATGACTGTGGTTCTGTGCTCTTTATGCTTATAATTCTCAGCAGTTTTGAGAACTGAGTGTATGCATGTACAGCCATATTTTTGAATTATGCAGCTTGTCTTACTGAGAGTAGAAATTCATGAGGACCTAAGAGGCAAGAGAGATTTTTCTGCAGAAGTGGTGTTCTCCATAGCACAACAATGGCCCACTGAAGTCTTCATTTCACTTTTTTCTCCTCTCTTTATGTCACAGACACAGGAGTGCAGCTGTGCTGGGAGGACTTGATAACATTGACTTACTCTGGCCAATATCTCCAAAATGAATTGTGCAAAATTTGCAGAAGATGCCTGTAGCTCAGACTCCCAGTGGGAATTGGGAAGATCTGTTTTGAGAGATTTCCTCTTAGAGGAATACTGCCCACGAATCAAGATATTTCCATTTCAGGAAGTCTACTGCTTAGAAGGACAAAGTAGCACTGCAAATCCTTTCTTAACATAAATGAGGGAAGTCCCTAATTGCTACGTTTTGTGTGGCTGCCCTGCCATGTCCAGTGCCTTAGGTGACATTTATGCTCTAGGTGTTTGAGCTGCAAATTTGGTTTCTTAACCTTGCCAGCTTCTCACAACTGTCCTGAAGTACTGAACTTTGTCACTTCTATTTTAGTATCTAAATACCCCTTTTTTTGGCACTTGTGATAGAGCCCCAGTGTTGAAATTGCAGTTCCTCGCTTGCAGTGTGCCAGGCCTTGTGGATTGAGCAAGGGGAAGGCTCAGAGAGGCCACAAAACAGCCCCTTGAGAGCCTCTCGACACCCATAGACCTCAAAATGCTTCTTTTTTGAAACCTGTCTGGGCTTAAATTGGAGTGTTAAACTTATACTCTAAAACGCATGTTCCTGTGCTAAAAAAAGCCAGGCTTAAAGGAAACAAATGTCATGTGTTTTTAATGTTTTTAGATCATATGGTTACTCTTCTGACTTGTATCTGCAGTCTGTGCTCTGGCTTTATCTGGTGATAGGCAGCTTGTTTTGCGTGGAGAAAGAAATACTGCTAGTAAACTAAGTATACTTAATAATAAGTGATTTGCTTTTCAAAACCTGGTATGTCTGCCAGAGGTGGCAGCAGGAGCACTGTATTCACCCACGGTGCTCCATGCAGGAGGAATGAAGTCTCCAGTGATCTAAGCATGAAATCTGCAGTGGAGGACACTGCCATGCAGCCCTCACCACATCATCACCCTTCCCTCATGTTCAGTCTTCTGCTGCTTTCTCCACTCTTCAGAAGCTCTCTTCATAGGCCTGTTTTTCTTGACAGCTGAAGAGAAATACAGCTGAATTATAGAATATGCTAATTCAACTTTAGAAAAAATCCCTATTTCCCTTCATTTTCCTTTTCCATGGTGTCTGGAAAAGATATCTCCACAGGTTTTTTAGTAAGCAGTGACTTCCTTTAGGGTTATTTGTACAAGTGACTTGTTCTTGCTTGTTATGATATCATTGGCTTTTTTTCAGAAGCTGAGATAGGTGTCCGCCTGTCTGGGGAATACAAATATTATTAAAATACACTTTGATAAAAAAATACTAATGTAAGGTGTGGTTATATTTCTTGAGGCTTTTTATCTGATATAATGTCCTAATACATTATTACACTTTTATCTGAAGAGGCTCTGTGATGCAAACCCACCATCTCTTCAGTTTTCCAGTAAAATTACCCATTATACTATAATTTTGTTGTATAACTGAAAAGTTAATTGTGACTTTGCAATTCTGGATCGCTCATTTCCCTTGTAAACTCTTTTTGGTTTTCAGAAGTCATATTAATCATTTTATCCTTGCTTGTGACAAATAAATGCATATTTAATCTTCATGTATAAGTAATGTGCTCTTCTGAATGTGCCAAACAAAATGTGATGAATGGTTGGGCCATTTTCAATCTCTCCTTTAGATTTCCTTGTGATGCCAGTAGACAGAAGGAGAATTGAGTCTCAGTCCCCAGGGATGTTCTACCGTTGTAATGGAATTAATAGACCTGATAAAATGAATAATTCATGGTGCAGTATTTGTTGACAAAGCCTCTTAAAAGTCCAGTACAGACCAGCAAACCTGTAGTTAGGAAGTAGCAATCATTGTTCCACCTCATTTTTGTTGTTGTTTTTCCCTCCATTAAACTTCTGTTATTAATCATAAAATGATGAATAATAACTGTCCTTCTATGTCCTCCCCACTAACAAAATATACTTTAGGAGGGATTGTGGAATAAAACCAAACAAACCAAAGAAGATACATAGGAAAAACACAATATATTTCTCATTGAATAGAGGGATTTAATTTTCCTCAGTAAACTGGGATATACATGTGTGTTACATTCACTAGGACCTTCACATTTAGAGACTGTTAATAGTACTTGCACATTTTCTAACCATTCCACCCCTCTCTGCTCCCAACATTTTAAACATAATCTGCTTTTCCAAAACTCAGATAAGTCTCAACCACAAAACTAGTTACCTGTGCACTTGGGTTTATCAGGATTGCAATTTCCAGATGGTTCTGGGTAAATGAACCCTCTTTGTTTCTCAGAAAATTTGCACCTCTGATAGAACCAAGAAAACAAAACCATGGAGGCTGAGGAAAAGGCAAGTCAATCTTTCCTAAGGATTAGATGCACATCCCTATCTGAGTTCAGCAGTATTTGTTACTTCATATTGTCTACTAGCATGGCATTCTCCTTCTGGAGAAGTGTTGAATCAGTCAGTGAAAACACAAAATGATGCAAGGATGTAATTTAAGAAATTATCATAAAGGAATTGGGATATCAAACTGCTAAAAGCGTGATGGAGCACATCCCAAAATTACAACCTACACTTAGAAGAACCCAACTCTATTGTAATTGCACTTCTGATTTTACTTTGACTCTATTATAATTGTACTTCTGACTTTACTTTGGCTTCCCATGGTAGCCTACTGGTCAAAAAATCGAGGGTGAAGTTGATTTCCAGATGCCATTATCGATGAAATGACACTAAATGAGCTAATCTTGTTTTTAAGTTGGTTTAATTTAAAAATCTTTTGAAGACAACAGAGCTTCTGAGGTAATGAAAAAAAGTATTAAAATTATTCAACGTTTTAGATGAAATGCATTAGATACATTAAATTATTCTGAGCTGCATGCATTTAGATAATGTCTGAATGGGAGAACTATGCAATTCTGTACCACTTCATCTGATTAGAAAATTTACATTATACTGAGTAGAACTAATGAGAGACATGAAGGTGGAGTTGTATCTCCCTTAAGCCACCTGGCCAACCTACATGTGTTCCCAACATTTACTGTTCTGCTAGTTTATCCAGAAGGTTAAAAAGGTAATTTAGCAGACTCATCAGTAATTTAGAAGATTTTTGATGGAACAGGATGCTTGAATTAACTAAACTGAAGAAGTAAAAAAAAAGTTCAATGGCTAAAATTCAAACCTGTATAATCTAAGACTGGGAAAATGACATACATTATTAACCATGAGGATAAGAAACAACTGGAAGAATTTGTATAGACATGATGGTCACTTCTAGTCTTTAGACTAGGGTTGTGTTCTTTTCTACAATAAATGCCTTGGCTCATGGTTGTTAATTAGTCACCAGGAAGGCCTAAATTGTGACAGACTTCTTCTGTGTATCTTATATATACCATTTTATTGAATATATAAAAATGTCAATATATTGACATGTTAGTTATAAGAAACCATTTTGCAGAAGTGTTGCAGAATATTCTAGCAAAACTGAAAACATATTTACCAAAAGTATTACAAATATGCAGCCTACTGCCTCTCCTCCTGTGCTCAAGAGAGTGTTTGAATCCATATCTTCTTCATTACCTTCCTGCTGTGCACCTCCATGTAGTCACAGCCTGGATTGAGTTCCTGCAAAGCCTGATAATCAGGAATTTGTTCCCTCTGCCCACTCTTTGAGACAAATTTGGTCTAATTTAGCTATGTTTTTGCTGACAGTCACAAGGATTCTTAGCACGATGGAGGTGAGTCATTAATTGAAATGAATTCAGAGTAGGTAAAATCACACAAGTACTTTTGCTGGTTTATGTGGTCCCTGACAGTATCCTTGTCCTAAATTGCAGAGACATGGATGGGTTCAATGGGTGGACTTCTAGATGGATGAGAAATGATTAGACAGTGCCATCCAGAGGGTCACAGTCAACAGCTCAGGCTCCTGATGGGGATCAGTGACCTGTGGTGTCCCTCAGGTGTCTGTTCTGGGACCAGTGTTATTTAATGTCTTCATTAATTGACACAGACAAGAGGACCTAGGGCATCACTCTGAGTTTTCAGATGACGCTAAACTGAGTGATGTGGGTAACGTGGCAGAAAGGGCGATCCAGAGGGACCTGAACAATCTCAAGAAGTGGCCCATGGGAATCTCATGAGGTTTAACAGACCAAGTGCAAGCTGCTGCACCTGGGTTGGGACAACCCCTGGTACCAATACAGGCTGGGATGAAGAGACCCAGAGCAGCCCTAGCAGAAGGGCTTGGGGGTGCTGGTGGGTGAGAGGCTGGGCATGGCCCAGAACCCCCCGTGTGCTGGGCTGCATCCAGAGCCCCGTGGGCAGCAGGGCAGGGAGGGGATTCTGCCCCTCTGCCCCCTCTGCTGAGAGCCCACCTGCAGGGCTGCATCCAGCTCTGGGCTCCCAGCACAGCAAGGACAGGCACCTGCTGGAGCCAGGCCAGAGGAGGCACCAGGGTGATCAGAGGGATGGAACAGCTCTGCTGGGAGGAAAGGCTGAGAGAATTGGGGCTGTTCAGTTTCGAGAAGAGAAGGCTTTGGAGTGGTCTGAGTGATTCCTTTTAGTCCCTGAAGGGAGCCCACAGGAAAGATGGAGAGAGACTATTTACAAGGGTCTGGAGTGTCAGGAAAAGGGGGAATGTTGTTATACTGACAGAGTAGGTTCAGATTAGATATTAGGAAGAAATTCTTCCCTGTGAGGTTCGTGAAACACTAGAATAATTTTCCCAGAGAAGTTGTGGCTGCCCCATTCCTGGAAGTACCCAAGGCTGGACGGGGCTCTGAGCAACCTGGTCTAGTGGAAGGTGGCCCTGCCCATGGCAGGGGGTTGGAACGAGATAATCTGTAAGGTCCCTTACAACTGCGGCTGTTCTATTATTTTGTGTTTCTATGAAATAAGGACTTTGGGCATTATGGCTGTAAGAATGTGCTGTCATATTTGTATGATTGTAAGCACTCTGCCTTAATTTTGTTGATAAATTGCTCTTGAGCTAAACCCAGTCATTTTCTAAGTACAGAAATACTGCTTTATTTCTATTATAATGTATGGAACTAGAAGTTGTTTTGCTTTTTAGCTGTTCATTCAGCAAGGTTCTCCTTTCACTACCCTTTCCCCTCATGACACAGCTGTGTCAGTTGTCATCTCTTCTCAAAAGACACAAGTGAACTTTCTCATAGACTCAGTGAGATGGGGGATTATCCATCAGTTGGCAGAGCCCAAGTAAAAGGTATGTACCTCAGTACTGACTGAAGAAGGGAAGACAAGGTAGCAGTGACAGCTGTGATTTGGCTGTGTGAGAAATGACACTGAGGAGTACAAAAAGCATTGACAGCCTTTGAGGCTCTCTGCAGAAGCCCACTGCTTCCCTGTAGCACTGCAGGAGATGCTGTCAGTCAAGCTATCTGAAAATCTTATCCCTCTTAGATCCTGAACATTTCCAAAGCTGGATTTTCTTAGTGTAATCTATGTGAGAGGGCAGGACCTGAAATTATGATAGCCATAGCTGCCAGGGTGCCCTTGCTTGGACCCAGTAGCTTCTACGGGCATGGGAGAATTAGGTGGGGGATTTTTTTGTGTTTTTTTTGTATTTTTGGTTTGGGTTTTTTTGTGTGTGGTTTTTTTTTTGTTTGTTTGTTTTTTAATATGAGGTCAGCAAGCCAATCAAACCGGTTAAAATTAAGCTTTAAATTCATATATAAATTGCCAGATGCACTATCCAAGATTAAAGGTCTCTTTGGACTAAGTATATAAACACCCATCATCTGCTTTTTTGGCACTGACAAACCAACCTCTAAATTTAATTTTTTTTTCCTTGTAAGTTCATTTTTTGTACTTTGCCCTGGAGATCACAGAAGTATGAGGTATTTCCCTTGAGGAATCACCTTGAAATATTTAAAAATCTTTACTTCCTCCCTCAGAAACCCATGCTACTGCAAGAACATTTCTTGTTACACTCTTGCTTCAGGCTTTAACTTGTTTTTAGAAAGACATTTTATGGCTATTACACATTCTCTGTTTCTGAGTTAGATGAAACCTAGCATGAAAAGATGTATTTTAAAAAGCTTTTCAGGTCTTGTTGATATACTGGATATAAGTGCAATGAAACAATGATTCTGTTCATAATTTGTGCTAATAATTGACTATGGCTGAGACATTTGGCTGAAGAACTGTCCTTCTGGACACAATCAGAGAAAAACTATCTGGACTTTTGTTTAAGAGACAATGATACAATTAGACAATCATTTCGGTCTATCTAAAGTTTAGATATTGATCTTGCTTCTCTCTTTCTTTTCTGCAACAGTTAGAACTTCTTCATCAAATCCTGTAGTAAGTCATACCTAACAGAGGTATGGGGAAGGTATGGGAAGATGTAAGTAATGGCTCTAATAAATTTTTTGTCACATTTTCTAAAGTTCCCAGTCAGAAAAAAGCATGTACAAAAAAGTCATGCCCAGACCATCACTGCCAGGCTGCATACACAGATGATGAAAAACTTTACTCTAAATTACTTATTTTAAAATCAGGTCTTCTCAACTGTGTGTACAGATTGATATTTGATACAATTCTTAACAGGTCTGACAAATACATAAATACCATTCTCATTGTTAAAATTGTCATTTTGAATCCTGATCCTTCCCTAGCAAGTCTTGTCTTGTGACCCCTCAGGAAAAAAAATTCATTTTTATTATGTGATGCATCTCTTCATTTTTAATCTAGCCCTTCAGTCCTTATTCAGGTCCACCTCAATGGCATCTAAAGGATTGTCTGTTTCCATGAAAGAAGTGTTGTTTCCATTACACTTATATGAGGAAAATCAGTATTTTTCTACAACCCAGACTTGTTTAATGAAATATCTAAACAACTTTTTATTTCAAAAATTGTTCACCTTTAATTAGCATCCTGGCCAGCATGATTCATGAGGAGTATTCATGAGATAGCAGTGTTCTCTCCCAGGGTTCAAGATATATAGCCATATTATTTCATTTATAAGGGGATAGTTGGCTCTCTTCTTTGAAAAAATCATAAAATTACAGAATGGCCTGGGTTGAAACGGACCTTAAGAGTAATTTTGTTCCAATCTCCCTTATGTGGGCAGGGACACCTTCCATTATCCCAGGTTGCTCAGAGCTCCATCCAGCTTGGCCATGTACATTTCCAGGGATAGGGTGTCCACAGCTTCTCTGGGTAACCCATGCCAGGACCTCACCACTCTCAATGTAAAGAATTTCTTCCTTGTATCTGGTTAAACCTACTGTCTTTCAGTAGGACATGATAGGATATGTTATGATACTTGTCTGTGTTGTAGAAAAATTGCTCTTGAACAACAGACATTCAGACTGTCCAACCTCTGTTGTGATATAACATTAAGCAATTTAATTCTGAACTAATTAAAAACTGAGAACACAATTCTAATCAAAATTTCTGAGGTGGTATTTTTCACTTTTTTCCCCCTTTTTTCATTAATTGTAATCATTAGTATTGTATTAAAAAAAGTCCTAGTCAATCACTTTTTTAAATGCTTGTCTTGTCTCTGGCAGCAGCTGAAAGATTAAAGCACAAGGTCTTCTGAAGAATCTGGGTTTGTAATGATTTCTGTGAATATGTAACCTGACTTTACAGAGAAAATTGAGATCCCTTCAGAACCCGGTTTGCTAAAATAAAGGTGGAAAAAACCTGTAGAAATTATTACTAGTAAAGGGCTTACAAAAAAGAGATTGTGTCCGCTTCTCTAAAATAATGTGAAAGCTACTTTAGCATATTTTATATTTAACTAAACCACCACAGCTGTAATTTTCTCTGGATTTTTTGTGTGTTTGGTTTTGGTGTTGTTTTCTATGTTTGCATTAGTCTCTGCCAGCAACCCATAAACTAAACTTGGTTTTCTTATATGGATGTAAGATTTTGAATGAAAATTTATTTGAATGAACCTTTGGAACATATGAATGTGCCTTCTGAACACTGTTATGTTTAAGAAGAGCAGAAAAAGTGGATTGGGAATGAGAAGGCCTAAGGGAATAGAACACCCAACTTACTATTTTCCACTTGTATAAAGATGTCTGGGTGGATCCCCATGTCAAATAAAGTCCTTCCAAATTTTTTTACAAAAACTACAGTTTTTTATGGGAGGACCTATCTAAGGACTCATAATGTAAGATCACAGATAAATATGGTGCACTTTTTAGAGAGATACATTTCATCCTGGACAAATATTCCCTGTAGTAAGTACATTGCTGCATTCAAGAGAAAGTTTGAGTTTGGCTCAAGCTGTTCTGTTAACCAGTTTTTTACTTTTTGGATCATCTGTTGCCCTTTGTGTGACTTAAGATTCTGTTCACTGATCAGTGTTTATGTGTAGCTGTTGCTCAGCAGATGTCTTGGACTCTAAGGTCCCCCCTGAGTACAGTATTTGTTTGCATGTGCAACCATTCCCAGTTGCAGAAGTAAAAAGTAAACTTGCTCTGAAATATGAGGCAGATCAACACTAACTCCACCTGTGCACACTAAAATATTACATTCATTCTGTATGAAACATGCAAGATAAACAAATTACACAAAGATGAGAGACAAGCAAAATTTCAGAAGAGTACATCTATAATGAATAGAAATTTGGTGTTTTTCCCAAATTTTTTTAACCAGTAAAAAGACTACACCAGTTTAGGAAAAAGGCAACAACATGAGCATGAAGCATCAATACTGTGAGTATAGGCTTTACACAGTAAAGGATCTTCAGTTCACTTCTACAGTTCCCATAGAAATATCTACTAACTTAAAATCTCTTTAGATTTAATTTTGAATTTCTTCAGCATTTACCATTCTAAACAAAGAAATGAATTATGTGAAATTTTGTTTTTTTGTGACCGAGTTATGTCTTCTTTCAGCAAATGAAAGGGAATAGAGAACTACAACTAATTCACTGTATTGTAATGAATTTATGAGCTTCTAATTTCATGTAAACACAAAATATGGGAAAGTGAGAAACCTATGTAGTTTTTCCAACTGTTATTCATCCAGTCAAACTAATTGACCATGAATTTGTTGGTAGCTGAGCTTTGAAGTGGTACAAAACCAGAGCACAGGTACATATTATTTTAATGAACAGTGATGTGTGAAATAAATTATAGCCTTGTCAACAAGATAGTAATGAATTATATCACAGTTGTCATTAAGGGAAGCTATAGCAAACATGCTGAATGTAGTTTCAAAAAGCTGCTAAGAGTTTGTCAATTGTGATATTTCTCTGTGATAACTGTAAAATTAAGAAACTCTACAGGTGCTCATTAATCAGACATAAAAAATAAGATTTAACACAATATTCATTCACTCTTGAATTTTTTGTGAATATAAGGCAAGCCTTTGACTGACTCCTGCTTGTTTTCAATAATTGCTCAGCCAGTTTTTTCTATGATACATTTCCATTAACAAATTGGTCGTGAGCCTATCGAAACAGGATGGAAATATCTAAATGAAAAATGAGGAATATCGCTTCCTAATTTGGAGATTTCTTAATTTTTTTTTTATTTGCTTAGTAATCCTGGTGATTTATTTTGGGAATGTTTAATATTAAAACATAAAACTATTGCTTTGTCATTCATAGAATCACAGAGTTATAAAATATCTTTGAGTGGAAGGAACCCATCAGGAGCTTTAAGGTCCAACTCCTGGCCCTGCACAGAGCCATCCCCAGGAATCCCACCTTGTGCCTGAGAGCTTTGTCCAAATGCTGCTGAGCTCTGTCAGGCTTGGTGCTGTGACCCCTGCCCTGTGAGCCTGGTCCAGTGCCCAGCCACTGTCTGGGTGAAAAACCTTTTCCTGATATCCAGCCTACACTTTCCCTGACACAGCTTCATACAGTTCCCCTGGGTCCTGTCATTGATCACCAGAGGAAGAGATCAGTGCCTGCTCCTCCTCTGCTCCTTGTCAGGAAGCTGCCAACACCAATGAGGGCTCCCCTCAGTATCCTTTCCTCCAGGTTGAACAACTCCAGCTCCCTCAGCTGCTCTTTGTATGTCTTCCCACTAGACTTTTCACCACCTCTGTGTCCCTCCCCTAACAGCTTTATATTTTTCATTAGGATACCTGAAATTTACCCCAGCACTCGAGGTGAGGCCACCCCAGTGCAGGGCAGAGTGGGACAATTCCCTCCCTTGCCCAGCTGGGGTTGCTGTGCTTGATGCATCCCAGTTCTCCTGGCTGTCAGAGCACATTCCTGTCTCACTGGTACAATTGCAACCTGAAAACAGCAAAAATACAGAATGGAGCATCACAGAGACTAAATTGGCTCATTTTTCTAAGATGTTGATTTGGTTCTTTACTCAGATGATTCAGTGAAGTAGTGCCTTCAGACTTTAAATTATCAACCTTCCTCTTTAAAATTATAGTCCCGAAAACCTGCTTGATCATTTTTATTTGGTAATGCTTTGTAAAGGAACAAAGATTTAGACAAGCTTTTGAAAGTAGAAATAGGAAAAGCTCCTCTCCTGTCTACGCCCAGGAAAAGGCTGCATACTTAGATTATCTATTGACAGACACGATAAACAAATCTCCATCCAGCTGTTACATATGCAGCTCGGTTTTATTCTTGGAAAAATAAATTATGGTAGATATTGAGAATGCTAACTTTTAAATAAAATATTAGGTACAGGCAGCTTATTGAAACACATTTGGTTACAAGTGGATATTTATAGCTGCTTAGAATTGATATATTTTAATTTCTTATGCTGTCACACCCTCTTAAAAATGACTATTTTGAAGCATTCACTTTTATGTTAGCCATGACCTACTTTCTGTTAAGATGAGTACTTAGGATGTGTGTGTCTGGTGCCTATTTCACAAGTGTTATTCTCATGGAATAATAGACATAATCGAGATGCTTTCAACAAAGCTTTTCCACTTTGCTTTACTCTGCCTAGGTGAATAAAAAATTTTATTGTATTTTTCAGAGAGACTAGTGAGGTGGGGGAGGAAGGACATATTAGGGAATTGATACTATTCTTCAGTGAAATAATTATTCTCTATAAATTCTTAGATGTTTTTCTTCATTGGATCATTAAATATCCTCTTACTGCCGTGGAAGAATAGAAACAGTAACAGAATCATCAATGTGCTGAGTTTGAACAGGAACATAAATAATAAAACCTTAGTAGCTGCTACATTGCGGATTTGAAACACATTGAGGAATTTAAAATCCCTCCTGCTAGTAAAGAAATACAGAAGTCTTGACATTTAAAACAGTGAGTGTGTGTCATATCCAGGTACACTTTGCAACAGAGGGTTGTAAGAAGATGGACAGAGATATAATCACTAACAATTCTGGAGAGGTTTGGCGCTTTGGTTTCCTGGTTGCTGTATAAATATACAGCAGATTTATTGACCTGCTGGAATTCTTTAATTTAGGCACAAGTTTGCAGTTAACTAAGCTGAGAATAGGATTTGGTGGACTTAGATAAGTGAGGTTTCTGTACAGAAAGCTCATCAGGTTTAAGAGGAATCAAACAGGCATTCTGAGGCTGTGCCATTCTTATAATTTCTGAATTTTCAGGTTTTCCTCTCCTCCTCCACTGCTGACATAAGACACCTGAGGGTCTGGCTCTGTCCCTCTTGGAGACTCTCCTGGCTGCCTCTGCGTATGCTCTGGGGCCACTTCCATGGAATGCCTCTGCTCAAAGTGCATTTCTACTCCTTGAGTAATGCCTTGTACCAGCTGCAGCTTCTCTTCTCCTGTCTGATGGCTTCATACACTGTCTCCTCTCACATTCCATATTCCAATCTTGAATGCTTTTTTCTGGGCTTAGAGCACAGCCACAAATCAAGCCTAAAGCAAGCAAGGCAGTTGCCATGAATAATAAAGGAGTTTTCAGCATGACCTAAAGCATATTGAATAATATCTTTGGATCAGAAGTTCCTCCTGGATTACTGCTTTAACAGTAGACTGTTCTGAAAAAGCAGGAACTGCCTCCAGCAAGACCCAATAGTGGGTAAATAGCAATTTCAATTTTATCTCATTTTTTTATCAGGTGAATGTTAATTTAGTTTCATTAGCTTTTTCTAGTCCTCACAGCACCAATCAGTGATGATTTAGAAGCATTAAGGTGAATGTAGATGAGAACAAAAAAAAAAAAAAAAAAAAAAAAAAAAAAAAAAAAAAAGAAAGAAAAGAAGTGGCATATAATAAAGAAGCTGTGAATTGGCCTCATTCAAACTAGTTTGTGTTTTTCAGTGTATAGGGACTCTTGGTTATGGAGTTGTTAGGAGATGTGTTACTTTTTTAATTCAGAGTAAAAAAAGATACTATGGATGCTGTGACTTCTCTTGTAAGAAAGAAGAATTTGAAAACATACAGAGAGTGGCACATTTGATCTATTCACCAGAATTGCAAACACACAAATCTCTTGACACATATTTTCCAGAGGGTTTTTTGATTGAGGCAGTTACATAATTTCAAACAGAGATGAGAGAATTTCTGAACTGCAAGAAAGTTTTATTTCTGTATTATTTTAAATCCGCAGATGAGCTGCCAGAGTAAAAAGAAATGTACTCTGCAAAAGAGTATGTATTTGATGAATTTGGGAACAAAAAGGAAGAAAACTTTTTAAAATAAATTTGATATTATAGCAGAATAACTTTAACCTGCACACAAATTTTCTTTTTCCTTAATTGATGATAGGTATGATTTTTTTATTTTTTAAAATTTTGTTTGAAAGGAAGAGTAGATCTATGAAACTATTGATCTTGAAACCCTAACTTAGCTTGCAGTAGTTGTGTTAGTGAGATACTAGGCAAAGATCACAAGAAAAATCTGTTTCTTTAAAAAGTGGCACAAAAGGATGTAAAGAAATTACATGAAGTTTTTGGACACATAGACCTATCTTTCTGCCTTTCATTGTGGTCTAATATGAGGTAGTATATTATTCTTTACTTGCCATTTTTATTTCCCCTTTCACTGGATTTATTTTCCTGATGACTTTTCTGTATCATCAAATGAAGACAACCAAAACACAGGAGAGACAGTGCTTGCACTTCTTTCTGATCTTACGGTTCTAAGAAATACAGGGGGTTTTGTTCCCTTTCTCCTTCCCTCCTTCTTTTTCAAAGGCCTGTGATTTCACAAGGTAAAGAAAACCCTTTCAGCAATGGCCAGGTTTTCCCTCTTCATTCCATGACAGCAGTGAGATTGAGTAGAGTTAGCTGAGCATGCACCAAACGTGCAACGTGTTTCTTGTCCCCTTGGTTTTGGTAGGCAAGGGTAAGAGGAGCAAATGAGAAACACATTTAAATCATGGGCACTGGAAGTGTCTGGCGTCCTAGCTCAAGGGAAATTAAAGGCAGCAGCTCCACTACTGTTCATTCTCACAACCTTTAGTCCAGAGTTTACCTTAAAAACAGAAACAATAATATATAAGATAGTCCTAGGTCAAGTGAAGATAACTTTGTTTGCATTATGCTAATATTAAAAATTACAACCAATTTTTAGTTTTAATTCTTATAATTTCTAAATTTAATAATTAAATAATTTAAATCTTTGCATTTCTAGCATGAGCCATGAATCTAAGGAATAAATTGTGTCATGACATTTCTCTGCCTGAGTGTTTAAGTAGGCCTACATTTCATGCTAGAAAAGGACATATATATCTGTGTAGGAGAAAGAAGTTTCACAGAGGGAAGCACTTCAGCAGGAAAAAGGATACTTCAACGAAGAGCTTCAGGGACAGCTGAAATTAAGAGGGGTGTTTTTCATTCAGGAGACAGATTCAGCTAAGGAAGGATGAGCGATTCATTAAAAAACTGTTTTCATGTAGGAGCAGAATAGCAAAGCAGTTCTGGGCCTAGTGTGACTGCAGAAGCTGAGTAGCTGTTGATGTAGGTTTACAGTAAGGTCAAGATCTGCATAGAGGAACAATGCTTAGAGGAAATTGCTTTGTGAATCAGCAAAACACAAGCAGCAAAGAAGTGGGGGAAAAAAGATCTTCATCATACAATAGGCAGCATTATATTGCTTAAAAGGGTGTGGACATACCCTATGAACTCCTTTGCATTGCTGAAGATCTCAGCAGCTACTGTAGGGACTTTGTGATACAGGAAATGAACCTTGAATCAGTTCTATTTCAATTCTAATCACCTTTTTATAGAAAATTAAAGAAACATGAAAAATATTGGAGAACATGAACAGAATAAAATTCTTGTGAACCAACATAATCCCCTAATAGCAAATTTGTTTCAAGAAATTTTCAGAATACTTTAGCTGTTTTCCATAGGTCTCTTTGTTTAGTCACTAGAGAAATGAAAAATTGTCTTACCTTGTCAAGGCATGGCATATGAAATTCATTTTAAAAAAACAGAAAGAAAAAAAGAAAAATTAGAAAATCCAACAATATTTTATATTGAAATAGGTATTTGACACAGTGGAATGGTGTCTCAGATTTAAAAAAAAAAAAAGTGGAAATGAAATAGATCAACTATGTAAATATTCAGTTAGCTTTGCTTACAATTAAATTACAGTGTGAGAACTATTACTGGTTATTTCTGAGTAGTATTGACAGTAAATCACTTAGAACATAATGAGAAAAGTGGCAGTGTAATTTTCTAACATGCCTAAATCTGCACAATAACTGATGCAAATTCTGCAGTACTCCACATTTGCCCAAATGTAAGGATCTTTTGAAATAACATTACAGAGAGCTCATTTTGCAGAACAGGGACTTGGCTTTTATTATTGAAAGAAAATTTCAAGAATTCCATTGACAGTAGTAGGGCAAGTCTTTGGGCTTACAGACAGTTTTATTGAAAAGAACTTGCAAATGGAGTCTGGGAAACATTTTTCTTTCCCTAAATCAGGCAGATGCCTTTATTGCCATATATAAGAGTCAGAGAAAAATTTCATACTTCACCTTCTCTTTCAGCTTGATAACACCATTTCAATTGGATATATAATTGATATTTTCTTTGTTTGCTTAATGTTAAGTGAAATTAAATGTAAACAGAGTAGTGTATAACACCAGCTTTATGTAAGAACAGCCTGCAAGCAGTCGTGTAGCTACAGCAAGGTCCTCATCAGAGCAAACTAGATTGGTGAAATGGGAAGTTTCCCAATATTTTTGAGGAGATAGACCGAGTGACATATGTGGCTACATACGTTCTCCTTTATTCTTTGTAAAATGGCAGCTTATATACAGTTTAACATAGTTTACAAAGCAAGCATTTTCCCCATTGGCATGCGGTATACAAAAATGTAACTAAACATTGTTTATTTCTCACACTTAAGGTGGCAAAAGTGTCCAGACTAGCAACTATCCCAATTACCTTCTAATTAACTTACTATCTTCTCTGCATACCTTAACATAATTTCTAACTGTGCCACAGGTTCAGGCCTTCCCTCAGGCCTGTCCCTGGGCCTAACTAAAAAGCCTCAGGCCCACTGACCCAGGCTGGGTTGTCCAGCTTAATTCAGGAGCAGATCATGCCCCTGCTCTCTAAGAAATTCTGCTACAGATTGGTGCATTGCAGACTTCTCTATTCCATCCCAAAGACACAGCCAATACATCTGTCATTTCAGTGGTCACCAGGCCACATCCTATTTGATCTGAGATCTCATCTTTAGAAAATCATTGGAGTTGTTTTGATTAATTCTAATTCTGATCCAAATCAGTTAGCTGTGTCACTAATTACCTGAATTTGTTATGTTTTTATTTGATTGCAGCTGTCTAAAATTTCCTTTCAATCTGTATCTTTTATCTTTTTGTTTGATTTTTGCTTTTAATTTATCTTTCTTTGATGATACTCCCTTCTACAACCCCATCATTCAGAGTGCATTCCTGGACATTTTCCTTGCTTCACATTGCTTCACTCTTTTCTGTCTTTTCCTGTTATTTCATTGTACCTGGGTAACTTAGCTGGATATTTCCTCCTGACATTACCAGCCAGTGTCACTGCACAGCTCACTCAAGGTTCAGTGTTGAACAAATCTCTGTGTAAAAATACCTATGTTTTATCAGAATTTCTTGCATTACAAGTTGTGTCCATTGCACAATTTCTTCTTTTCATTCTGCATCTCTCAGAAATATCTGGCACAATTTTTTCCATATTCTCCTGCTGGGTAACTGAAGACATATTTGATCAAAATTAACCAATGCCTGTAGCAATGGATATTTTCAATGGACTACTTGTGAGCAATTTACAAATATGCTTTGGGGAATATTTTTAACAATAAAATATATATAGAAGTAATCTTATAATTTCTTGAATATACTTCCCCCTTATGTTTGGAGAATGTATTGAATGTTTTGTTTAAGTAATTTGGTCTATGCATTTGGTAAGCACTTCTGTAGGATTGCTGCTTTTACAGCAGGAAGAGATCATATGTTAACAGCTTGCAGCTGCTGAATCCTGCTGCTCATCCTAAACACCATTTTAGAATTTCAATACTGAAATGAAAACAAAGTTTAAGAAGTGAAATGTGAGTGACAAGCAGTCCTTTAGATATGAGTATCACAGCTTAGGCAGCTCATAGTATTTAGCTTTGAAACAGGATGGTTTACAAACTTGCTTTACACCATTTCTGGCCTCCCTCCTCTGATGTGACCAGAAAATGGCAACACAGCTGGGAAGGGTCCAGAAGATAAGTCCTATGAGGAGCAGATAAGAAAGCTGGGTGTGTTTATCTGGGAGAAAAGGAGACTCAGGGAAGCCTTTATCACTCTGGCGTAGCTAGGTGGGGATCAGGCTCTGCTCCAACGTAAAAGTGACAGGCTGCAATCTGTTCCAGAGGATGTTCAGGTTAAGTATTAGAAAGAATTTCTTCCCAGAAAGGGTTCTTAATCAGTGGAATGGACTGTCCAAGGAGGTGGTGAAGTCACCATCCCTGGAGGTGTTCAAGAAACAAACACACTGATGTGGCACTCAGTGCCATGGTCTGATTGACAGGGGGTGGTTGGCAAAAGGTTGGACCAAATGACCTCAGAACTCTTTCGCAATCTAAATAATTTAGTAATTATGGGATTCTCCTGCTACAGCAGATAGCTTCCCAATCTCACCAAGGTGAACACTGGACTAGAACCTCTAGGGATGCTGCTGCTTAGATCACTTGTGAGATAACTGGCCCTGTGAACTATACAGCATGTCTACGGAATATGTTTCTAGCTGAAAGGAAAGAAAATGAACAGAAACTATCATGTTACTTCAGTTAATTCCTCAAGGGATGTGTCCAAGCGCAGCTTGCACGTTGCTCTCCCTCTTTTCCTGAAAAAGTACAGAAATGAATCTTGGAACTCTCTTAATGGCAATTCACAGCTTTAGATTACACTTGCTTGTGGATGGTGGAGTTTCCTCACCTTCATGAACTGAGATAAGCTGAGTTCTGTCTCAGTAACATATACAAAGCACTAAAATACATTTTCATTTTTTAGGAATATAATTTAAAGAGATGATGGACATGATTTCCTTGATCTTCCCCATATGAAGAAACTAGCATATATACATATTGAGCATAACATGTAGTAGTTTTAGGTTTTTCAATTTTGCTCAAGTAAAATTATATTATCTGATAGAGATGAGCAAATTTCAAATTTTAAAAAAATGAATCTATTGAGGTCTACAATCTTGTAATTTGCATTTTTTATAATTTTGGACATCTTCTATACTGTGGTTGTGAACTTCAGCAGTTCTAATTTGTATAAAAATTAATTTTCATTTGATTCACACGTAAAGCATTAGACTATGCTATTATCATGCAGTCATTCAAAAGCTGATAGGCTCAATGGTGCCACATTATCTGCCTTTTTAAATTACTGTCACACAGGTCTTTTTCTTTCCCAGCATATTTTTTATCATTCCTCTTTTTTTGCTTCTCTTAAATCATTATGTGGCCCTTATCATAGAAATGTCTATGAATTTACATCTATAGTCTCTTCTTTTTCATAGTTTTTTTCTTCTAACTTCATAATTTTTAAGACTGTTTCTTAAAATGTTTCCAATGATCAGTTGCTCACCAAGTATAAGTTGTGCTGGACAAAAAGGCATTAAACCTCAGGCATAAAAAATAATATGTGAACGATCTTACAAAAAAAAAGTGATTTTTTTGAAATGCAATAGATTAAATATGTTGCTTTATCAAATAGAAACTTGGTTATATGAGAAGTGACCCTACCAGAGGAAACAAAATATATCTTGAGGAAAAAAGAAATCTGACAGTACAAAGGTTGCTGTAGTACAATGTACCATTCCCCTCCACTAGGAAATTCAACGCACTCTCTGAGGCACTTCTGATTTGGCTGGATAAATTGTACCAAGGAATATTTCATTTTGTGTCACAATTTGTGTCATCATGTTCCAAATTTTAAACAACGTGTAATCCTTGAAGAGATGGCATTTTCCCAAGATTCAAGAGATATCAGTGATCACTGAAAGAGAGGAACAGCTCTATCTCCCTTAAGGTATATCACAAAATTACAGAATGTTTGAGATTGAAAGGGTCCTCTGGAGGTCCAGCCCCTCTGCTCAAGCATCCAGAAACCAGCAGCCCACCATACAGTGTCCTGAGAATTCTTTCCTGTCTTAAGGAGAGAGACTCCACAACCTCTTTGAACAAGTTATGCTTGTAGTCAGTCATCTGCAGAGTAAAAGTTTCCTGATGTTTACAGGGAACATCCTCTCTTTCACTTTGCGTCTTGCCTCTTGTCCTGACACTGAGCAGCACTTAATAAAGCCTGGTTCCATCCTCTTCACACTCTCTCTTCAGGAATTTATATGTATTTATAGGATACTTCTTGAGCCTTCTCTTCTCTATGATTTGTTCCTTCTCATAGTTAGCAGATACATAAGAAGTTGGTTATATTAACTTTAATAGCTTTGTTATCTTTTTTTTTCCCCCCAAAGTTCAGCTTAATAATTTTTCTTTTGTTAGGCATTACATAAGTGAAGGCTGACAGGGGAAAGTGTAACACTCCTGGGTGACTATCAGATGACAGCCTGACTTTGTCTGCTATTTGCCTGAAAGTGCTAATGATGATTGAACAGCATTACCTTGCAGGGCTTGTATGTAAACTTCTGAATGCTCAACAGCCATGCTGCTTGGCAATTTTACAATAAATATTGTAAGAATATTTGTAACTACCAAAATCATGCAACATGGATAGCAATACTAGGGAGCCTGGGTTCATGAGTTCTACATGGATATTAAATTTTCTCTTAAATTGAAGTGTCATTGATAGCAGCAATTGTGCAATTTGCCACTTCCTTTTCTGTAAACTGTTTTGGTTTGCTACAGGATGATATTTTGATTAAGAATCCAGGTGATACAAAATCAATAGAAGAGTTCATACTGATTAAACACTGAACACTGCCTTTTTTACTGATGTTTGTGAGGTCTTTAAGAAACAGTTCTTGCCTTTTGCTATTTAATATTATTATCAATGACTCAGAGGAAAACAAAATTATTATTTATTGAATTTATAGCAAATGTACACACACACAAATGAGTGTCAAAAAAAAAAAGAAAAAGAAGTTAGAATTCAGCAGGGATATGTAGGTGGTTAGTAAGTGTAGTATAAATATACAATTTGCAACTCAGCCAAGACACATTTCGGTGTAATGAAGTGTGAATAGAAGCCGCATTTTGCAGCAACAAATGTCTTGAAGAGAAGATGCTTTTAAAAAGGTGCAAGGAATCACACCAGGCATGAACACTCAACACAATTCCACATTAAAAAGGTGAATGTGAGACAAAAACATGAGAATATTGAGTAGAAATTGTGTTACTTCTCCTTAGGTGGTTGCTGCTCCTGTTCTGAAATCCAGAGTTCAAAAATTGTATTGATAAATTGGAGAGGTTCATTAAAGGACTGGGAAGAATTCAAGGAGCTCAAAACATGAATTTAGCAAAGGAAATTGTGTCTGTAGTACTCCTAGTGCTTCACAGCTTGATGTTCAGCTGAGTAGACTGTTGTGCTCTCTAGCTTTCCTTGCTTTGTGATGAGCGTTTCTGTCCCTGCTAATGTCCCTGGTACAGGCATTAGTGTCCCTTTCCAGGTGTGGCAGCTCTGCAATGAGATGCCTAGGTTCCAGGATCACCACTGACAACTTTAGCTATACCTTTCCCTGTAATCCACACATGTTGTTTAGTTTACCTGGCTTTAAAATAACCAAAACATGAACAAGCTTGCAGAGGTTTTGGGCAGAGTCATTTTGTTTTAGTTACTGCACAGTGTCAATTCTTGGAAAAACCTTAAAAAATCAGAGGGGGTTTTGTTTGGCTTTTTTAATCTCCTTTCTCAGAATTCCCAAGAAGTGGTTGAGTGCACCTGGAATCTCTTTGGAACATTGGATGTCTCTTAAATATTCTGCCTGGTTGTTCATGTCCTTTGTGTGTGGTGTCACGCTACTTGTTCCCTTCTAATTTATGTAGTACAGCTGTACTTCTTCTTGCTCATGTCTGGGAGTGTTTGAGGGTGTTGCAGGGAGGGCAATGCAAGCTCTGGACACACCTTTAAGCTTTTGATGCACCCAAGCATTAATTACCTCTATCAAACCAGTCAAGGCCAATGGAGTTATGACAGGATCACAGAGCAGTTAAAAGGTTCACTGATGTTGCGAGTGCAGCAATTCCCAACAAAAAGCCAAACACTCACCTACACATACAGCCTCTTTCTTGCTTTTCTCCTCTTTCTCACTGTTCGGCCCAGCAGACTATTCTGGGATCCAATGGAACTGTGGAGTTCCCATTCTTTAGGGGTCTTGTATCCCACAAAAGCTTACTGAACAAACCAAGTGCTCTTGGGGGTTGCTGCTGATATTCTGCCCTGGACCATCCCTACACAACCCCTCATGTTGTTCCTGGTTCTCTGGATCGTCCCAGAAAATCAGGATCAATTTGGCCAACCAACTTACCTCTTGTTTCTGCACAGATCCTTGGTGGCTTTTCCCTGGTATCATCTAAACAATCAGACAATTTTGTGACATTCAGCCATATGGTTCTGTCAAGGAGGTTGTGGGAGTGAGGAATGAGACATATCCAGAGTGAAAATTCAAATATTATATTTGAATATTATAATATTATCATATTTTGAATAGTTGAATATTATTATATTTAAAGAATTACTTCTTAAAACTGACTGAGTGATGAGACCACCTGGCACCTTAAACTAGTGGATAGCTTGTTAATTTCACAGTTTGCATAGACAGATTGTTTTTGGTTTCTGCTCTGTTAGCTGGTTTCCATTTTTAAATGTTTTCCTAATTTGTTATTTTTAATTCTGTAGCATTTCATCTCAGAATTTCTCCTCAAAACCAAGGTGCAAAGTTTGTAGAGAGAAGTAGAAAAGCTTGATAGTGAGGTAAATTTTGTCCATATGTAAAAATTCCATAGCAAAAACCAGAATACACAAATTGATTCCCCCACTCTTTAAGTGGGATTCCATTAAGTTGATAGGAAATCATATAACAAAAATTATTGAGAGGGTTCTCAAGTATAACAGGAAGCTTTGTAATGAATGATGGCATATGGAAGTTGTAGGTAGACATAATCTGTTTAGGAATAATTCACATTTTAAAATATTAGAACAATTTATATTTCAGTTCACCCACGGAAGTTACATCAAGAAAGTTGTATGACCTATGTAATAGAAGCAGGCAGATGATGTTATTATAATTGTCCCTTTCTGCCCTCTAAAGTCTATAAATCCATGAAATAAATGAAAGAGATATTGGATTTTTTTTTGTCATACTTCCTGTTTCATCAATAGTGTCAGATCCAATTTTTCACAATCAATGTCCTACTAGGCATGGTGTCAGCAGAAATGAACCTGCCCACTGCATTCCCTCCCTCTCCAATTTGTATCCCTAGACCTGTAAATGGAACAATTTGGTTTTGAAAAAATAACCAGTTTAAATCACCTATTAAATGCAAGATTAATTACTTTTTTTAAAAAGTAAAATAACGTTTCTTTTATATTTAAAAAGCATTTGTAAATATATCAGAATAATTTGCTTCGGGTTTCAGCCTATTTCACACTTCCAAAACTTCAAAGTTGGTGCTTATCCAATTCACCTAATTCCTTGTGTTGGGCTGCAGAATCTCCCCATCCCCATGTCAGGAGCAGCAACAGCAGGAGGAAGGGCCATCCTTTGACCAAATACTTGTCTGAGCTTTATTATTCTTTAGCTTCTCTTTCGCTCAAAGCTGTTGCCCCTCATTCGTGTCTTTGATACGGGATCCAAGGGCTGAAGAGAGTCTGCAGTCACCCTTCAGAAATAAATGCTGCTCCATAAAGCAAGTGCTAAACAGGGGTCTGCTAAAATAAATCTCATGGAGAAAGCAGGAGAGCTGACAAATTTCCCTCCTGTCTTACAGAGGGTTTAGTTCTGCTTTTCTTGACCTGCTGAATACTTGGCACTCGCTCCTTTGCTGCTTCATAACTTTGCTGTTTCACCTGTCAGCTGTAAGAGACCACAGCCCTCCAACAGGTGTTCCTTTCCCTAACCTGTTTCATGGAAAAATATGTTTTGGGGATAGAAACAGCAAAGTGTTTAGAGCTATTAAAAGAGTTCCTTTAGTAAAATGATTAAATAAATTCTTAGCACTGTCTGTACGTTTTAGTTAGAAACAAAAATATATTTTCAAATTAGATTTTACAAGCTGATGAAGGGCTATACAGTGAAGTCAGAATTTTTCTACAATTATTTAATTTTATTGATAAGCTAACCTAATAATCATATAACTGAAGCACATAGTAAAGCCAAAGCATTAAATAAAACTAATGAAGAACCTCATCTTACTCGGTTAAAATAAATCCAAGCGTTTATTTTTCTTTGATTTCAAAATTTCCACAAGGGATAATCTAATCAAACTTAATGCCTAAATTCTCATTGCTGTCAATAGACCTTAATTTTGCAAATATATCCCAGGAAATACATAGAAGTTAGAGACTTCCTACCACTTTTAATTTAATTTTCATGCAAAAAAAAAAGAGGATCCAACCTTTTCTAATTTTCAGCCTGCTTGCAGGGCACACATTGATTTAGGTTTGTGTTCTGTTTGCTCTTACTTTTCAAATCTCAGTGGGAATCGTTTTAATCTATTGTTAAGAATGATTAAATCATGGAATTTTGGCATACTGAAATGTGTTAAATTAGCAAGAAGAACAAAGTTGTAGTTGTTAAACAGATAACCTGTGAGCTCTGTGGCACTCTTTTATTTATGGACTTTGTTACTCACAGTATGACTCTGTACAATACAAAAAGGGTTTTCTCTAAAGACTAAATTTCAAAGACTTATGTATCTGTGACTGAAGAAAAGCATTTCTTCTCTCCAGGTACACATTCCTGAGCAAGATTAATAAAGCAGAAAAAAATATCCTCATTGTAAGAGACCACACTCCAGGCATCTTTTATATGCATCACAACCTTGTGCTTCAGAGAAATGGGAAGGAAATAAAATCCTCTCCCTGGAAATTGATGTGTAAACTGTAACTGTCCAGAGCCTCAAGAGGCATAAATAAATGTGCTAGAGTTAGTGGTACCATGCCAGTTTAGGCCAAGTATGGATACGATCCCTTAGCAAAATAATGCACATCCAGTTATTGAAGAGAAACCTAAAGAACCCTACACAGAAAAAAGATCCTTTAACCTCCCCATGTAGCTCTTCTTTGCAGCTCTAAAAAAGTTGTTTATGACTTTTGAATACGTTGGTTTTTGAACGAATATATTTAGCATTATCTTTCCATCTGTCAGAATCAAAACTCGTTTGATAAATCAGGTAACAAATCCTCAATAAATCAGAAAATCTGTGATAAAAGTGCCAGAAAATTATGGTTTATATATGAGCTGATGCTACTAACCTCATAACATTTCTTTGAAAACATCTTTAAAATAGATTTTTATACTTCTTTTTTTTTTTAAGGTTTACTGCTACTTGTTAGCATTCCACATGAATAGCCTCCTGGAACACCTTACTCTTTTGTTTGTGTATGCTTTCATAAAATAGTGGATTCATCAAGAACATTCATTTTAGGCTTGGGTCAAAAAGCAAATAACATTTGTTTTGTTTTTTTATCCCATTTTAGTTTTTTTTTCCAGAAACCATGTCACTGCATAAGCATCCTAGCTATTAGGATTTTTTTAAAAAGCAAAAGAAAACAAACCTTTCAAAAATGGGGGTAAATAGATATAATTTACTAAAAAGGTATTTAGGAAAAATGCACAGATGTAAATTTCTGATCCTGTTCTTCATATGCCATTTATTTGTGAAGCTACCCAGATCCCATGGATTCTTTTTTGTTCACTGCCCCAGAACTAAATAAACATAACAACTTCTGCTACTACAATTGATTGGCAACTTAAGGCACATGAAATATTTCCTCTGTGGTGTGTGTGTTCAGTCCATGTGGGCATTGCTGAGTCTGTCATGCTCCTGGAAACGTATGGGAAGGGGAAGCAAGGAAAGAATGGAAATGGAACTTTACTGCGAATTGCAGCACTGAACAAAGGGAGCTATAAATCATGCTGAAGAGTTCCCTCCAATGAAAACTCAGTGTAAGATAAAGGAACGGAACTAAGAGTCATAGCCTTCTCTGTGTTTTCTGTTGTTGTTGTTGCTGTTGGGTTTTTTGTTTGGTTTGGTTTTTTTTTTAACCCCGCTGGCTTGAAGATGTAAAATTTTGGAACTAGATGATCTTTAAAGTCCCTTCCAACCCAAACCATTCTATGATTATAAATACCCTTCTGCACAGAGGTGCTGCTTTTAGACAAATAAGTCTGTGTTTCCTTCTATCTCCGGATTTGCAGCTGCTGAACCCCTCATTTTAGAATGGTTTCCCTCAAGGACAGACCTTGAGAAGATACATGTGATGCTGCACAGACAAAATCCCTTGGTTTTGCAAGACCTGTGAGACTGAGCAGCTGAGGGAGCTGCGGTTGTTTAGCCTGGAGAAAATAAGGTTCAGGTGAGACCTTATCACTCTTCACAATAATCTGAACAGAGATTGTAGGCAGGTGAGGTTTTGGCTGTTCTTCCAGTAACCAACCTCAGGATGGGCGGACTTAAGTGTTCCAGGGGATGTTTCTAACTATCCTACTCGGTTTCAAAATTAATTGACTTGAATTAATTTCCCCAATTCAAGTCTGAGTTTCTTATGTCAATAATAATGATCAATCTCCCTTTCCTTGTCTTTTCCAAGAGCTTTTTCACTGTATTTTTTCCTCTGGTCCTGGTGAGAAGACCTGAGCAAGGTTGACAGTGGCTTGATGGGCATCTGGTAGACTACAGATGTTAATTCACAATTAATACCAGAGATTTTGCCTATATTAGAAACTCTAAATTTTTTAATAGTAGATAACTGTAAATAATTCTTAGTTAACCATTTATCACAGGTTTACATACATATAAAAATATAGATGTATATATGTGTGGAATTATAAAGTGGCAGACAGGAGTATAAACCTGGCAATTTCAAAAGGTCGGAAGTGCTTTCGTGCAATTACACAGAGATAACATAGCCCAGGCTGACAGAAAAATTCCTGACAGCATGTTGTGTCTCACTAACCAAATATTATGTCAAGTCACACAAGGCATACAGAGGACTGTAAGTCCTTCTGGTTAATGTGTCAAGACTTGTGTCAACACATGCCATGTTGTTTCCTAATGCAATAAACTTATCGAAAAGAAAAGATAATCACTGTGCTGTGACAGGCTTGATTCTTTTCTAATGCTCATCCAGTGACCTCTGGATTACTGAAGGACTGGAAATATCCCTTGTTCTATTCTATTCAATAGTGTTTTTAACATCAAAACAGTTTTATTTTGAGGCACCAGATATTTCTGCAGCTGGTTAAAATGGAGATTTTGGTGTGAAGGAGGTTGTGAGAAGTAGCTTATGACTTTGAAGTGCAGCTTGAAATAAGGATATTTAGCCATGGGGACAAAAGCAAACTCTAACACCAATGACATTGTCAAAGCTGAAAAGGAAATTTAAATATTTGAGTCAAGCTAGATTTCTTCTTTTTATATCATATGTTGCAAAGTGCAGCTGCACTGTTCACCACAACCTTCAAAATGAGCAGCTGGATAGTTCCACAAAAGGAACCATAATAATAAGTGACCATCTCAGTTTTTATAGAATGAAAATTCTGATTTTGTTTAAAGCTCTTGTGTGATTACCTCATTATTTTTGAAGTTTTTTTCAAATCTCTGCATGGTAACTAGGTATAGTTACAGTTTAACAAGAGAAAACAAGCATATACAGGCACTCTAATTTGACTTTGGAAATCCTTAAACCTTTAAAAACATTCACATGAAGATTTCATGTGGAATAAACTCACAGGAAGAATTTCTTCACTGAAAGGGTTATCAAGGACCGGCATAGGCTGCCCAGGAAAGTGGTGGGGTCACCATCCCTAGAAGTGTTCAAGAAACAATTTGATGTGGCACAGTGTTGTGGTTTAGTTGATATGATGGCATTTGTAAATGGCTTGGACTCAATGATCTTGGAGGTCTATCTCAACCTTTATCATTCTATGATTTTCTTTGCTGCCTCTGGAAATTGGTAGGGATAAAATTTTTCCCCTTTTCTGCCACTGCATTAATCTAAATGTTTTCTAGGATTAAATTTTCATGTTTAAAGGAACAGGTTTATCCTTTTTGCTCCAAGACAGTGTTTGTGTAGTCATACATGCATACAGAAATTTACAGGTGGATTTTTCACATTGGGTAATGCCATGTCCTAGTCACCTCCTAAGTTGAAGCCACTGATGCCTCTTGGCAATGGAACAACCAATCCCAAACCAATTTCATTCTCTTTCAGCGTGCCTCTAGAATATATTGGTCAACATGAAACATCTTCTTTGTATGTTATACCTTCAACTTCCATCAACACCAGTCTCAGCCACATACTCCTAGCACAGATAATTTATTTTTCAGGTACAAATAGCTACGTATTTTCTCCCTGGTGTTCCCTAAAAGGCACAAACCATCAAAGCTACCCAAACATTGTCTATGGTCTTTTCTAAGTTAATCACCTGGTTTCTCTCTGTAGGCCACAGTGAGGATTAAAGTTTTCTTGAAGCAAATTAAACGAAACTCTCTTGGACACTTGTCTTACACGAGGACGACTGTCCTCTTTGCTTCTCCATTGATTTTATGGATGCTTAGCAGACTAGTTTCAACCATGTGTGTATCTTTTAATTATCTTGAGTTCAGTGTCAAGGTTCTTGCCTTAACTAAGAAGAAAACCAGCATAAGCTGTCAAAGAATTTATCCTGTCACAATCTGCTCCCCAGTTAGTAATTTCCTTAACATAACAATTTATTGATTACTTTTAAAATTCTGATTCCTGGAAATCATCAATCCTCCATAACTATGAAGAATATGTATACGTGTGGTGCTAAAATTTGCTTTTTTTTTTCTTATATCAGTGCACACTTAAGAAAATGACTGGTTTACTTGTCACAAAGAGATACTTTACACAATCACATTTTTATCACAGTAATCAGTTAGTATATTGTTGGCATCTTGCTGGAATGTTTAAATGAACTGCTTATTTAATATGGGAGTGCTGTGAGTGGGAAAAATGCATTGGGACCATTCAATCTCACTTGTTTAGTTTTTAGCTGTAACTGATCTAAGTGAAGTACCCTCTTGAAATTTATTGAGACAAAGATAATCACATAAAGGAGGTTATTTTTGTTACTTTCTATTACCTGCCACAGCAAAAATGTCACCTTTTATTAATTAAATTTTCATTCTGTCTGAAGTTTTCTTCTTAAGAATTCACAATAAAAGAAGTCCTGGAGATGACAAGAGTTTGTGTGTTTTTTAATATTTTTTTATTATTATTTATTTCCAAGGGGCTCTGTAAGGCTATGATTAACACTTACTCTTTCCCCATGGAAGCTGTTGGCATTTCCTGCTGTCATGCCTGTTGCCAGGATCAAGGGAGATGGTGGAACCAATGCTGAAACAGTGGCAGATGTGTTTGGCAGAAACATTACACAATAAAATACAGCATGATTTCCAGCATTTTCCCTCTTTTTAATTAATCAGATAACAAAACCAACCTCATGCTTACTTAGTCTTTTGCTCTGTTTGAATCTATTTTTCCTCATACAGACAAAGTGTGCACTCTGCTCCCAAGAAGTCTCCTGAAGAGGAGAGGAAACAGCAAACGAGCTGATAACAACAGCAGCTGGCTGGGTGAGGAGTAGTTTCCTGTCTTTGATAAAAGGCATCGGCAGGCATTCATTCTAATCCAGATTTAAAAAATGCTGTGGATAAGACTCAATACCTTCCTACAGCTGACTGGAAACAACCTTTCACACAGACACACAGACACACACGGGGTTTAATAACTTTGGGGTACCCAGATTCACTGTTAATTGGGTTTGCATAGTTTCTCAGTTTTCTTGGAATGCAAAATTTAATTTACTAATTTTAGTTTAAGAGGGGTGTTTCGAGGATCTCTCCTAACCCGAGAGCAACCACTTGTCCCAGCTGTTCAGAGACTAATTTGCTTCTGAGGGGTGGCTGCTGCTTGTCTGGTAAAAGATATTTCCTCTCTTATATATGGGTCTGTTCTCAGGCTGCAGGTGTGGGCAGATTTCATGCTGGCCCACACACTGACACACATTGCTGGCCAAAAAAGCTCCTGTTTCACTTTTCTTGCTGTACAAATCAGGAACAAGATGTATTAGGTGGTGCAACGGGAGAGGAATTACTTTGCTGGGATTAAAGAACATGTGATTAGAGCTAATTGTGTTGTTGGCTTTGAGTAGTTTTCCCTTTGCCAGTGATCATGGAGAAGTAGACCAGATGATTTAGAAATGCAGTTCAATTCTGATAGGAAAACAAAACTGCTTTTACAGCTAAATTGTGAGTGCAGAATTATCATCACGAGAAGAGAAAAGGAGCCCCTCGCTTCTGCCATGTGTTTTCCTCCCAGCAACATGGTCTGAAGTGTTGGCACCAGTCATGAATCGTGAAGAGTGGTTTAAATTTTGTTTCGTCTAATTCTGGAATGGTTTTTTCACATTTAGTGGATGCTTTTCATAAATGGCTCTAAACAAACCAAAAACCCATTAAAAACTTCATGCATTTCTATCCTACAAAATCAAACCATGAGGCTGGAGTTCCTAAATTATACCTCTCCATATTTGCAAATTTTCTCTAAGCCACCTGTTTTGCATCAAAATCCTTGTCATGTTCCATTCCTCTCCTGATGAGAAATCCATCTCCAGTTGATAAATTAGTTCATCCAAAGTTCTGAAACCTGTGAATAAAAAGTACTACATAAAACTCACGTATTTCTCTCATTATAGTTTTAGATATATCATTTAAGTGGATGCAATAGCAATTCATTTTAAAAAGAGATAACCTACACAAACTCACTGACAACAAGGATTCACTCATGAAACTTGTCATCCTCCTCACAGCTCCTTGTGTTAGTGCATGTTTTTATAAATGGCTCGGTGTAGGTTCATATTAAGAACCCTAGTGCTACTCAGTCTGCTTATTGCATATCACTTGCCTATATTTTTACATCACTTGTGCCTTTAAAACACATTAATTTAAAGATTCCTGAATAAGAAGATCATATTTCCTCCACATAAGTAAAGTCTGTTCCTGTTACAGTTCTGGACTGATCATTCTAGGATGCATTTTGCTTTGATGTTATGGCAAAAAAATGTTTTAGATCTGTTTAAGGTTACTTAAGCAACAGCTGAAACCATGTTTGATTCTATTTCTCACCTTTCTTCTTCACCAGCCTTTATTTGCTTTAACCATTTATCACCAACCTGAGCAATCTTTTTCAGTGTTTTTTTCCCTTCTGTTACATATTAAATTGTTAAAGTGGGAAAAAAAAAATCTTTTTTCTACAAAATTAGTTATCAGCCTTTTTGCCCAGTTGAGTGAAATAATGTGACATGCCTTAACACAATTCTCAGGTTTTTTTCACTGTTTAATTCCAACATGTGTGCTGTGAAATATTTCACAACTATTGTTGAATGTCCAGAAAATGTATTCCTTTCGTATTTATTTGGGGGTTTTTCCTAATTTTTCTAATCCTTGTCTGGGATGCATGGGACATCTAGTCATTTACTACTCACATTTTTGAGAAATCCTTCAAATGGGTGCTAAAAGAGTCAAGACCTTGCATATAGTGGTAATTCAGTCTTCCAGTTGTTTTTTCAGTCCATTTGGACTGAAAATCTGTCTGGACACATATCCCTGCTTCAACTAAAAGTGATGCACTGGTTACTTAATACAATTCTTTCTTTTTATAAACAGGATGAATTTTGGACCAGAAGTCTATTTCATTATAAAGAATCTTAAACTTTTTTTTCCACACAAATTTTATGAACTATAGTAAACATGGAACGTTTGACATGATAGAATGTTTTTTGCCAAAATAGAAAAAAACACAATTCACTAGCATGAAAATCTGCAACAGTGACTCATGTAACATGTTTTTTATCATTAAAGGTGTATGTCTGGGAACTTTTCTAAAAGAGAATGGAAAGTGAAAGGTTTTTTTCCCTAAGATGCTGAGCTGACAGCCAAACACACATGGAATAATATCTTTCTTCTAGGTAGCTGAGGGGAAAAGTTAATTAAGGACAGCTGCATGCATGATTCTACATTTATCCATATTTCTGAATATTTTTGGATGCGTTCATTAGTATTTTTCTATGTTTCTATTATATATATGACAACAGATTATGATTGTAACTGTATTCATGAAAAGATGCCAGGATTGTGCTGTGAAGTGCATGAGTCATATGCTCACTTTACAGTTTGTGTGTTGATTCGGGAAAGAAAACCAAAGTTATTTAGAAAAAAAAGAAAAGGTGTTTAGACAGCAAATTCTGAATCTTAGCGAGCAAGGACTCTGTCAAAAGATCTCTCTTTTTTTGCTCCATGTTCATGCATCTGAGTCTAACCTTTGTGGCAGTGAAAAATGTGACTTCCCATCAAGGATTCTTTTGAATTACTGTGACAAAGAAATTACTTCATAACAAGGAATGAAGGCTTGCAGCCTCTGGGTACAGGTGTACTACACAGGAAAGAACATAATTGTCATCTGAGCTAGAGGCTTGTTTTCTTCTCAAACATCTGTGAGCATTCATTGATCCAATTCAGGCTAAATAGGCCACTACAAGACATCTTCTGTTTCATCTAAGCTAGTACAGGTGAGCAGTTGAGGATGTCCAGAGTTAATAATTTCTGCAACACAATATACACAGGATGTGTGCACATCCACACTTATGGAATAGATCACTCTTCTCAAAGAGTCATATGAGCAAACCTCACCTTAGCAAAATTGATGTGACTGTTTTCTGCTTTCGATACCAGCTGAAACATAGTTGAGGGTTCCCAAAGACTGGGATGTTTTTTATTTTTGAAAATAAATAAGAGTGCCTTTGAAATGGATTAGAGAGAAAAAAAATCACAAAACCCCACAGTTTTCTAAAAAGAGGAGAAGGAGTCTTTTCTATTTATTTTACAAAAGAATCTATAGAGTGCAGACTCCAGCTGCACTTCTGTCGTTGGCAACTGCTACAAGGGTGACAGACACTGAAAGTGAGCCTTCCCACTTTTAGCAGTGAATGCAGAAGCCTAGAAGATGTTCACGTGAGTGTTGCAAACACTGATGGCCAGGTTGCTGTGGAGCCAATCAAGGACTGTTGGTAGTAACAGCCAAGGATTGCTGGCAATAACACTCTCTGAGAAAGAACAGCATATGGCTGGAGTAGGGCCATAGGGAGGTAGGGCAGCACTTTTCTGGGACAAGTTCTGGCTCCTGGAGATAAGCACAGCACAGTGCAAGGGCAGAAATGAGGTTGAGAAGTGGGCATGGACCGCATCAAGGTGAACAAGACCACCAAAAACCCATTCCCAGAATGGTCTAGAAGAATAGATCATGCATGGGAATTAATTTGCATAGAAACTGAGAAACATCTCCAGTGTGGGGAAAAGGTATCAATAAAAAGATATCTTATTAAAGTCTAGGTGTTTGGGGTCCACGGGACCCTGGACACCACAGCTGGATCAACGCTGAACCCAGGAATGATGATCTTTCTCCCTTTCTTCCTTTGTTTCTGTCTCCTCCTCTTTAATTCATCTGTCCCCTTTTTTTCCCTTTCACCCTATTGCTTTATCCAAATCTCACAGCTGTGTGCTTACATAGGCAATCAGGGACTGACTAACTTATACCAATTTCCATGCTGTGTGTGTAATTTACTAATAAACCTTTGTAATCTTTAGTGGACCCTTTGACTTTTGTTGTTCCTTTTGACCACAAACGTGTGTGACTCTGGGATGCTCCCTTTCTCTTAAGGGTGGGACTTCGCACTAGTGACATGTTGGAGTCAGAAGATGATAACATAGATGGTTAAAGATAAAGCAAAAGAATAAGCTGTAGGAGAAAGGCTACAGACCCTTTTAGCCCTGTTTGCTTGAGTTGTGTTGTTCCAAGGAATCTAGGGTGAAGTTGGGTGTGTATCATGCAGGAACCACACAGATTGTTACCTTTTGTGCTGTAACTTGTCACCAAACTGAACATGGACAAGCCCAGGAGTCATGTTAGGAAGCAGTAGAGTGTTCATTGACATTTTAATGTAACACTAAGTAGAAGTGACTTTGAGGGAAAATATTGTGGTAGGATTTGTCTTAGAGAGGACAGGAATGGAAAAAGGCACTCAGTGTATGTGTGACATGGGCCTCTCAAAAGCCAACTTGTGTTTTTATGTAGAGAATTGCAGCTGAACTATGTGGTCAAGTGGGATCTGGGCAGTAACGTCCCAGGACTTTTATTTCCCACAGCAGAAAAGGAAAAACCTGATTTATGGTTCTCAGATTGTGTATTTTGTCAAAAAGTGATCAGTATAGACATTCTGTGCTTCATCCAAAATTAATGCTGAACATTGTATATTAATATTCTCAGACAAAATATTGCACTATTACTTGACTGAAGTGTACTTTGTCCTCCTGCCTTCTAAAGTTGTTAAAATGAGTATTAAGACTATCACAATTTACCAACACTTCTCTATTTCCCTGGATAAAACTATTTCATTTGGAGAACCTTCAATTTCAGATAAATGCACTGATTACAATTTAAATGTCAATTATAAGTAGTCTTGTAGACATAATAAAGGAAACATTTGCACTGTGTTTGACACAAACATTAATGGTAGAATTGAACACAATCACAAATGAAATCAGTGACCTTCCTCCAACATATAATAAAGAAATCAAAAGCGTTTTCAGCCTCAAATGGTCAAAAGAAAATCAACAAGCAATTACTGCAAACATCCCAGTCATCGCACAACTCAGTGATTCATTCTGATTCAGGCCAAGGAGACATAAAACAAAACCCATCTGCTCCAAAATATCTTGTAGATCAAGTTTAAATTACAGTTTTGCTTCTATAAGAAGCTTCTTTCTCTGATGCTGTGTAGATGTCTGTGTGAAATGGTATTGATAGCTAAGAAAAAGAGATTGAGACATGAAAAATTTAAGATAAAGAAATGCAACTGTTTGCTTACACATATTTGCAAGACCATATTGCAAAATGAGACTCAGGGTTAAAAAAAGGCTAGACATGAAAGAGAGATAGCTAATTACATTTGAAGGTGTCAGAAAATGAAATTAAAGGACTGCACTGAGGACAGCAGTGGTGAATAGATGTGAGAAAGTTCAAAGCAGTTGATCCTGAGGTAAATTTAACGACCTACCCAAAGTGAACTTTATGAAATTGCGTTTTGAAACAGGTAAAACTGCAGCTGTATTTAAACTATAACTGAATGCTAAAGGAAGTATAACAAAGAGTAAAAATTCTTCTCTGAAAGTTTTAATTCAAAGTACAGGCCATATTCCAGATTCATTCATGCCTGACATTGCTTTTGAAACCACACTCTCCTTATGTGTGTCCTTATAAATTTGTGATTTTTTAAACAAATTTCAAGACCACCTTCCTCTTACTCTCCTTATATCTCAAACTTTCTGTCTTCTTGGATTTTGTTCAAATTGACATCCTTTCACTAACACAAATTTTTCATAGCATGTATTTATACAGTTAAACATATGTATATTTTACAGGCTGCTTTAAATTGTCATTTTTGCTAAAGTTTTATATATGTGTGGTATATTAATTCTTCTTTAATTTGATATGTTTGAGGATCTGGTATCTGGAAATCAAATAGTCAACACTAACCTTTGATGTATTTACACATCTACCTGCCTTTGAATTCTAATATTAGAGTGTAAGCATGTTTGTCATTGTTTAAAAAAAATTAAATTTCAATAGCCACTAGAAGTGACATATAATAATGAAACTGAATGCAGTGAATTCTTATTCTATTGAGCAATAGCACGTAATATATACTATATTTTCCTCTTTTAAAAATTAGAATTTTTAATTGTTAGAGCTTTATTATCTGTTTTGGAACATTTAAAAGATCCTCCTCTTTTTCCAGTGAGTTTATTCAGCCCTATGGATCAAGGTCATCATGCAATGTCATGTGTTATCCTTGTTTTGTTTTGTGAGTTTTAGGTTATAGGTTTTTGCATGGTATTTTTATGTTGTTGGTGGTGGTGGTTTGTTGGTTTTGGCATTTAGTATTGTTTTTTTACTTGCTGTTCTGTGACTGTGAAGTATGAAGGTATTTTCATGACTCTCTATTTCATAGACTCAAAAAGTGGTTTGATGGAAAGAGACCTTAAAGAACCTTTAATTCCAATGCCCTGAATGGGGCAGGGACACTTTTCACTAGACCAGGTTGCTCAAAGTTCCATCCAGCTTACCTTGAAAACTTCCAGGGATGACACATCCACAGCTTCTCTGAGCAGCCTGTTCCAGTGCCTGACCACAGTCACAGAAGGTAATCTCACGCAAATATTTAATCTAAATTTACACTGCATTAGAATCACAGAACGATTTGGGTTGGAAGGAACCTTAAGGAACATCTTTGCAATAATTTCTCTGTGTCTTTGTGTGCTCTAGCTTTATTCTTCCTTGTTTGCCTAAAGTGAGGGTGAAGATAAATACGAATCCTAAGGTCTAGTCCATAGTTACATGTAGTATATAACATGTACTGCCCTGACAATAAATGAAATTGTAAACTCTTAGGCTAACTGCAAATGGCACAAGGGAAAACAATATTCTCTCTCACCTACAGCATATAACAACCAAAAGGTATTACAAAACCTATGATTTATCAGCATTGTTCATCTTTGCTTTGAGGTTACATGGAATGCCTATTTTACCATGAAGAGGTACAAATAAGAGAGCATAAAATCCTGTTGCACTGTGTTTTTGCCAAAACATTATAAAATAAAGGCAAATATTGATCTCTGGGGACACTTTTATAGGTATATCTGCTGATCATGGCAAAGAGGAATTACTGCAATATTTATATGTCTGTAGAAATAAAACTGACAGAGTTGTATGTAAAACTGCTCAACCAATAAAAGACATTTTAAAAATACATTTTCTGAGAGTTCATACCTAAGTTCTTTTTTCCCCTTTGAACTTCCTCCAACAAGATCAGACTTAAGCCTACAGGTATTCCATCTAAAAGTATCTAGAGAAAGGTCCAGCATCCACAGCATGCACTGATTTCTCACTGGCTGTGGCTCCCTCTTGCTGTATTTTTAATCAGGTTGATTTACTTTAGCAGGCACATTTTCAAATATTCCATGAATTTCAGGGAAACTATAAAAATAATCTATGCTACTGAGTTCAGTCTATCTAATAGGAACTTTTTCATCTTAATGGCACTTTTTGGTATTATCAATCATTATGAACTCTGCAAAGCCACGGAAATATAGATTTAGAATTTGTGAGTCTCTCTAGTTGTGAAACAATTCAGAGACAATACTACCTAACAAACCATTTCAAAAATTCAGGGCACTTCAGAATATGTCCTGTTATTGTACTTCAAGTTGAATTTATCTGCATCCAAATTGTGGCTAGATTTAAAACAACACATAAAGAGCAGAGTATGAGATTTTTTTGGATTTAAATTTTGCCTGCAGTGGGTTTTTAAATGATTTTGTCATACATGTACATCTGGTAAATAAAATATAGTCAGGAATTCTAGGAAGACAAGGTAGACTATATTGTGCTGGGGGACTGAGAAATAAATAAAAACTATTACATTATTGATTAATTTGAAATGGATCCTGTTCTGTTCAGTCATTATTTAATTTAATTACTCCAAGACTGGTAAACTACTAAAATAAATAATATCTAATATAAAATCAGTGATTTCTGTGGTAGGATAGAAGAATACTGATCTCCAAGTCACATTCCTATGGTGTGCTTGTTTTTGCCATGATAAATGTTCAATCAGAGACTCTTGCTACAACTTACAGAGTTTTTTGGGTTTGTTTGCGTTGTGGTTTTTTGTTGTTGTGATTTTTTGTTTGTTTTATTTTGGTTTTGGGTTTGGGTTTGGGTTTGAGTTTGGTTTGGGCTTGTGTTTGTTTTTGTTTTTGTTTTCTTCTGGTGACAGTCCAAGTAGCAAACACTGATTTGCACAACTACTGTTCTGGATAATTCTTATCTTAGTGAACATAATTTTGGAAATTCTTTATTAAGCCCTATATAGTCTGTGATTATATATGCCTCAGATTTGACCTCTAAAGTTCGCTTGAAACCCTTGATTTTGGGCAAATTAGGCCTGACAATAGCCCCTGAAAGACAGATTATTTGTAGTGTTTGTAGATATGTTTCAGGATATTGAACTTGAGATGCTCTATGCTGGTTGATACAAATGCACATTAACATAAACACCCTGTACATAATTACATATAGAGAGATAGATACATACATCAGCATGTACATCGTATATGTCTAGACCTTTGTACCAGTTAAAACGTTGGAAATTGTTATGAAGTGTTTGAAAAATTAATGAGTTTGGCACAATTAATGACTTTCAGCACAACAACACTTGATTGTCAATCGTTGATGTCACACAGCTAATGCCTGGCTCTTAATCACTTTCGGTTTTCAACAATACATATTCAAAGTAGTCAGTCCTCAACATTTACACTCTGAGTGGGCTTTGAGTATCCAGCTCCAGGGAGATGACACTGAGTAGTCAGTGCTGATGGTCCTTGTGCTTTGGCCAGTGAGCTGCCCTCATCCTCCCCTTTGTGCTACTCATCCCCTCCCCAGAAGACAAGGAGATTATCTCTGCTGCTCTTGACATAATGAATCTTATTTTTGGGGCCAGGGCTTGCTATTTTTTTGCCAGAAATATCTCTTGCTTATTCTGGTTCTGGTTCCATCAGCACCTGTCCTGTTCATCCTGCAGGAGGGTTTTGGCTTCAAAACACGCCTTTGTTTACTGCTGCAAACTCTTAGCTTTTGCCTTGAAGATTTTACTGCATATTGAACATATTTTCCTGCACCCCAGTTTTGCAGTTGCACAAATCTCCATTTGCCTCTTCGTGGCTATGTATTTTTTTTATCATGTTTAGATGTATATACAAAAGTCTTAGCACTGTTACAATGCCATAGAATTCTTATATGTAGTCACAGATTACCCTACTTTAATGTGCTTGTGCTCAATACAAACATGTTTAGTTTATCCCACTTGGTTTCAAACCTAATGGATGCCACAGGTGTTTCTGCTACATTATCCCAGGAGAAATTCTGCTTTATATGAAATTTGGAATCCTATCTCAGAAATGTAGTGAGCCCTGCAGTGTTGGTTGAACAAGATGTTTATTTGTAACTGGTTTTAAATGCCAATAAACCAGGCTTTGCTTGTTTTTTTCTTAATTTAACTTTTACTTCCCAGAATTGTGAGACAAAACATAATTGTATTTTATTACATAGAAATTTCACAAATGAAACCAGTTTTACATAAGTGATATTTAGTTCTGTAGCTTCAGGGGTTTGGTCTGAATGCAGAACAAGATGTAGGCAGGATAACTTCTGATAAGTAAATTCAATTATAGGACTTGCAAATAAATATATACAATAAAATCTATTGTGCATCCACAGAAATGGAAAAAAAATACCTTTTTTTTTAGCAAAATAGTGAAATTCCAACAGCCCTTTTGCCAAGTCTGGACAGGATGCAATGACTGTGTGGAAAGGGGAAGAAAATGGTAAGTGGAAACTCTTCCTCCACTGTGGTCAAGGTAGCTGGGTGTCCTGGCATCTAGACCAAGCAACAGGATAATGGATGAGATAAAGACATTTGGCTCCTCAGCCCAGTATCTAGACTACTTAAGGCTTATAAGAAAGGCCTAGGAGAGTTTCTGCTGTTTTCTCAGATTGTTAGCTCATAGAATTATTTCTCATATTTATGTAAATATATTAATATATATAATACATAGATAATTCAGGTAAATCAGGACTCCTTAAGCTCATTGAAGGGGTAGCACGCCTGGAAACAGAGAAAGATTGAATAAAAGCCTAAAAATCTGCAGGATATAAAGCAAAAAACATATGGTAAAAAAACAAACCAAACAAATTAAAAAAAATCAGCATGAGTGGTGCTTTTCTGTAAGTTCCTTTTAGCCTCAGATGAAAGATCAGCTGTGCAGACAGCCTTATTATGAATGCTGAAGAGGTCATATAGTTATGTAACAGCTCTGTTGTGGTGAAGATAATAGGCCCTGATGTGAAGTGGCATATTTGAAATTAAGCACACAGCCTCATGAGTGTCGCTTCAGGGCTTCTCAAGTGAGGCTGGCTACCTTTCCATGGTTCAGGAACTCAGATTACACACCATAGTCTCTGCTCTGCCTTCAACAGATCCAGAAATAGTATTGTACTTGCTTCAGTTTCTTCATGTTCACATGCCAGGATACGCTTCTACCATGATGAAAACTCTATGGCTTTGGTGGGGATGATTAACGGGACTTTCAGTTACAAAACCCTGCTGTGAAACTTTCTGTCATAGTAAGAGTGGCAAAAGCCCTAACAGCTCTGGTTTTCCTCCTGAAACATCTGCTATGAATGGAATTTGGGGAGGGACTGGTTGAAAAGAGAAATACAGTGTTCATTGCTAAAAGTAAAACTATATGGGAGACAGTTTTTGACCTAAAGCTAATATTATGTCAGCATACTTAGCCCAGAGTGTTTTCCAGAGAAGAAGTATAATGTTTAAATAGAAAAGAAAAATTCAGTACCTTTTCCCTGATGAGACTATGCCTTCATTCATATTCTGCACTCAGGGAATGAGCTTGTGCTATTCAAATCCTTACAGTTTAACTAAAGGCTCAGGAGAGAAAGTTCAGCAACTCTGTTCAGCTCAGATAAGCACCATAGAGCCTAGATTTCCTGTGTAAACCTGATTAAGATGTTACAGGCATTCAGAAATCCACTCTGTGCCTTCACCACCTCGTGTTTCTTTGTTCCTCCTGACACCTGAGCAAGGCTCTGGCACAATGCAGCCCTCCCTCTGTCCCGTCCCTTGGCCATTCATTGCTTAAAATCCCTGCAGTCATTCCCCGCTGATGGCAGAACATTCTCCAAATAACTTTAACTTGAAGAAAAGTTTTTGTGTCTCATTGGCTATAACAGTATCAACACTGGTCTTACATGTTTACTTTTAGACTATCCTGATCTGACTGAACATTCTCCTAATTTTAATGCATCAAACTTTAATATTAAACCATGCATGGAAGAAGCCGTTCTCAAGTATATGTGTTTCAGATATTTTTCTCCTTTGTTATTACAGTTCAGCCACCATCTCTAAGAGTCAGCCAATCAGTTAAAATCAGTCTTGCCAAAATGTGTCCCAATATATCATTTCTTTGGGTACTGCTTGTGGCTATTGATTAATTTGTCAGTTAAGTCCTACTTGAATGTTCCACAATTTTACCTGTATAGCTCTTTTAGCTTACATAAACAATGCCACTAAAGAAGATTAACCTCTGCCTTTTTACCTCATGTTGATCTAGTTACTTGGGTACTCGTAGGAGCAGTTTCCCACAGGTCACATGGGGGAGTGACCTGTGGGAAAAGGTGAAATCCTCCTGGTCCTTTATCAACCATATCAACTGTTTTTATACCTTTCTATGGAAGAACTCCTGGGTCACCTCATGCTGCAGAGACATGGTCTGTCAGGGTACTTGACCATACAATGTGTACATTGTGAATACCTTACTGTTATTAACTACTGGCCTGTAGTACTAATGCATAAGAAATTGTCATATTTGTTGTCCAAAAATATGCTCCAGTAAAAAAACAAACAAACAAAAAAAAAGGCGGGGGGGGGGGGGAAGTCCATGAATTTAAGGTCTGTTTTCATTGCACTTCTAAATAAACAAAGAGATAAAATAATTGGAATTCAGCTAGCACAATTAAAGGCTGGATTGGATGCCAAAATTAATCCTTTGTGATTGTTCATGGGCCAAATCAGTGGATATATAATAGAATCTGCCAGTAATGACTTCAAAAAACAGACTGTAAATGATAAAGAGGTAGCAGAGTATGAAGAATGTGCCTGTCAAATCTATTGTTGTATCTGGATTTGATCTCAGTCTTGCATAGAATAATCTTTGATTGATAGTGCTATTTAGAAATACAGTAAAAATATAATGTTCAGTATCTCGTATTGTCATGCACTTGTCAGCCTGTTTATATTTTATGCTTTGTATTTCTTTCATTCATAGATTTTAAATGATGATAAGGCTAAAATGAAGTCATTAAAATTATAATGCCTTCAAAGGACTCTATTTTTCCATTCTTATTCATAACAATTAGTAACTTATCCCATGGTTAATCCATTTACTTTAAATAGTGAGTATCAAGAATACAAATGCTGCAGAGAAAGTATAATCGGGAAAAAAGATGATAAAAATTTAAAGGAACCCCATCAAAGCAAAAAAGTTATCTGTTTTATTGCAATAGCTGGAACAATGCAAATATAAGACTAAATCTAGCAAAAACTTTGTGTTCCCACCCCACTGTAAAATCAAAATTTAACACTTTACTGATAGTGAATGCCCATTCATACTGTAACAGATTTTCTAGGCTGAACTCTGTTTCTGCAAGAATGACAGTATTTCTTTTGACAACAGCATGGTTTGGATCAATCCGCCTTACTCATTTTGCATCTAATGTTTTTTACTTCCATTGTGCAAATATGGCCCTGGTGAAAAATCATCTGTTGTCTTAAAATTGAAGGAGAAAAAATGCTGAGAATGGTGATTTTTATCCAGAAAAGGCTGTTACTAATGGTGCTAGTCTTGGGATTGAGTTTGTCTTTAAACTTTGTAAAAAAAAAGACTAAATTAGTTACAGTGTGAAAACATTAGAAGAAAGTGGTTTGGAATGAAAGTTTCTCTCAATTTTGAGATAAAATTGTCTGTCTATGCAAGAAGGTTTTGGTAAAGTTTTTTCCTTGTTATGATTGCTCTGCAGAACAATTCTACTTACCTTGATTTTAGAAACTTTAAGATGTAGAGATTTAAAGAGTCCTTTGTCATTCCTTTTTATGAGTGTAATTTTTTTAATGGTGTCATTTTAAACTAGGAGATCTGTGTGGTTTTTCTATTGCAGCATGTATGTGCTACCTGGAGGAATGTAAGAGAAATGAGTGACTCCCCCTACTGTTTTTCCTTATTTCACAGGAAATAAAATTGCATCCTTAAACAAACAACTCTCACCTTTCCCACACTAGCAATCTCTCTTTGGGAAAAGTGAGAAATACTATGAAAATCAAGAAGCTAGTGACTCACAGAATGTAAATACAGAGTTAATTTGACCTTGTGTACTTCACCTCTCACAAAATATTTACCTGAAGATGTGAAAAGGGACCTAACCTGTTTATAAAAAAGGGAATCTTACCAAAATATCTTCAGTATGGTCTTTGGAATTCTTAATTCCTTTGTAAAAGAAGTCCTATGCCAAAAAAACCCCAAAATAAAACAAAGAACACCCACCACGACCGCTACCAGCACCACCAAAAAACCCCAAATTACAAAGCCACAAACCAAACACCAAGAGGACTTTACCTTTTGTTCTATATTTCTTCAGTTATACAGTCTTCATCTAAATCTAACAATCTCTGACATGGTGAAAGTCTCTAAAATTCTATTAAACAGCTGCAAAAACGTTGGCATTGATCTGCAACTGTTGTTAATAGATTTTTCCTAGTAGAGAACCTTGTTACTGTGAGGAATTGAATATATTAGGGGTTATGGAATCAATCCCATTTAAAATCCTAGTAAAAATTTTGAACATTACATGTGGTAGAAGACACACTGAAGTTAGTAAAAAATAATTTGGCATGAAAAAGATGAATCAAAAAGCAATAGGTGATTATTTGACTATTTCTTTGTATTTTCTTTGGGATGCATCCACAAAAGCCATTGTTTCACCCTGTTAAACTAGGATATTTGGGAATTAGGTCTTTAAGGGATAAGCAATTGAAATACATTTGTAAGATGTGTCAGTTGTCTCAGGAATTCTGTAAAGATCTTTGATGAAGGAAAATATCTTTTTTGTAGCAGATTATTTCTGAAAACACTACATACAGAATTATCATAATAAGACATGCATAACACATGGATTTAGGTTCAAAAGAATCATTTTTGAATTTATTCTGGAGACTTGCTGCACTGTTGGATAAGTTGACAACAGAATAATTTAAATCCATGACTCTCCCCAGTCTAAGTAGTCACCCATTTCTTAAGTGCATGCTATTGGAATTAGCAACTGATGTTCCTTCAGTCTAGATATACATTTCCAGTGTAAAAATCCCAAATTGGTAAAGATAGGAAAGAAATATAGGGACTTTCCCAGAGTACTGAAGAAGAAGAAATATTGACTTTCCCAATGTGAAATCTGATAATTTTCTTCCTGACAGATAAGAATTTTTCCATGGAAAGTCAGTGAAATGTCTGCAAGGAAAGGAGGGAAGATTCATATTTCTCACTTATGAATACTTCATGTAGACTTTCAAATTAACCAGCTGGTTTTCCTACATTTATTTTTTTCTGGCCAGTATAGACTTTGTTTCAGGGAATCTGATTCAAAGTGGAAGACTAACCTTTTCATGATTATCTAATTAATTAGAGCTTTAGAGCTGATGAAAAGGCTCTCAGGAATGCATTGGAGAGAAGGAGTTACCCTCCAGCCTGGAATCAAAGAGCTGAGATAATATGTACCAAACTTAGCCATCTTGTGCATTAATCCTGTAGTATCTTTGAGTAGGATGTGGCATTTTCATCACCATGGTTGTTACTGAAGATTAGCTAAAAACTTGTGGAGACTGTGCACATGTCCAGATTGAAATTTGGAAAATGTAAACATAATCCTTTAATAGACAATGCCTTGACTTATAGTAGGGAAATGAGACAATCATGGGTGAGGGACGGATGCCAATGAACAGTCCCTTGCTTTTAGCTCCTACTGATTTGAGAGATCCCTAGACTAGATTATGTGGGAACAAAGTCTCCTCTTTTCATGTTTGGATTCCTTGAACTGAAGCAGTGTAAGGAATACAAAACACAAACATATCTACAATTTTTTTAAGATTTCAAGCAGAGCAGCAAAAATGCATTTCCATCTGAAATGAACCAGCTGATCAGGTGGAAAAAGCTTTTGGGTACAAATTAACAGAAACTTCAGAAATCTTAGTTTCTTTGCCTACTAACTCATCCCTCATGAGATGATAATGATGACTGAAAAAAAAAGTTTTAAAAATATCAAGTGAAGTCCCAGGGGTAGTGCTTTTTCTTTTTGTTTGATGGTATATGCCCTCGCTTAGGTTAGAATTACTTACATTTAAAGCTGTTTAAGTAATTTGTCTTAAAACCAAGGAGAGAGAGAAAACTGGAGGAGCTGGAAGCGCAGCAAAAAAGACAATCAGAAGCAGAGCTGCACTTCATTGCATTGGAACAGTGGTGCCTCTTTGGGCACTGTAGGCTCCAGCAGAACTTTAGAGCAACTGGAATTCATCAGGACTAGCAAGCTGAGGGGTGCTGAGAGTCCCAATCCATGTGCTGTCCCTCAAAGGTACAGACTGTCATATCCAGAATTGCCATTCCTCCTGAGGTGCCTGTCAGCTCGCAGACTTTCTGATTTATCAGTATTATTTTTAACGAAATTATTATTGTCTGACAAAGACCAATAAATATTAAGCTCAAGGAACACATGACATCACGTAAGACCTAAACTTCAGAACTCTTTACAGTCACAGCTCAGACCAGGACACAGCATAATAACCACTTTCATGATACAAAAAGGAAACCTCTGGTAGTCATATACACAGGCAGGGTGTTTGTAATCATTGTCTGCATGCCTTGTCTCAACGGATCAGAAAGTCTCTCTCATCTGCATGTATGAGTCAGTAGGTGTTTGGCAAGTCAGTATTTTCGCTCATATTCCTCTGGCATAACTCAAAGACATTAATGGTGGATAGGTTGTCCCAGAAACACTGAGGATTGAAGAGATAAAAATATACCTGCTTCCCTTTGGTCTCTTCAGGACTCCACTGACAGAAACAGTGCTGTGTCATACCATGGGAGTAGATTTAAAGAGTTATCTTGTTGAAAAGTACATTTTTGGATTTCATTCACTCACTCATCTGCCATTACTGTTGGTAAAGTGAAAATGCCTAGGAGGAGTTCTGGCCAGGCCCAAAAGAGCAGTACATGAAGTAGGCATCAGCTTGCAGAGATGTCTAGCTCTACTCAGGACAACTCACAGATGCCTAGCATGGTTTTAACAGTTTTTTCATCCTTTTAGTTACTCAAAACCCTGTTTATTTCTTCTGACCTTCTTGGTATCTAGCAATGTTTTCCAAACATGTTTTATTTTTCTTACTGAAATGTAGGTTATGAAAATGGTTCTGAATGTTAAGTAGAAATTTTACTTTGTACACAGTAAACTATGTGCCTTCTCAAGAGGCTGCAAAGAAAATTGTGGGAAGGTTAAATCATCCTTTGACATCCAGCCAGCTTCCAGGCTGAACTTAAGGAGGAAAAAACTGAGAAGTTCCTTTAATGCTGCAAAAAACAGTGAGGGACTTATTAACAGGAAGCCGTTTCCTGTTAGTGAGAAGTGGAAAGTTTGGGTCTTGTACATGAATTCAAAACATTGCAATCTTCTACTCAAGTCAGTGTAAAAAAAAAAAAAAAAAAAAAAAAAAAAAAAAAAAAAAAAGGTGTTCCTTTTAAAAGAGATTCCAGATGGTGTTTCCCTAGGATACAGGAAATCCTCTTTACAATCTTGATTGAAATTGATAAGTTCCAGCTGCAATCCAGTTTTTAAAATGGGGAATTAAAAAAACCCCACTTTAGTGTTTATTCTACCTTTCACTGGCAGCATATTGAAAATGTCGTATGCAATACCAAGAATCTTTCCAGCATGCCCCATAACACTGGTCAAGAGTCTAACCAAGACTCTAATAACATGTGCTTCAAAGTTAGCTGACTAAAAGTGGTATGCTGCAGTGCTTAGATACTTTCATGGGTGTACCTTGAGATTGAAGGCACAGAGCAGCATAAAATTCTTAGCTCTGTTCTTGACCAAGATTATAATCAACTGCCTGATTTGGGAGAACATGCCATTTTACTTTATAGGTTTTTAGAGATGCTTGCTGGACTTTTTTTTTTTTTTTTTTTTTTAATTCA